>FIZT01048636.1:0-10754 GCA_900065295.1 Paracoccus marginatus
AAAAATGTTGGCGAATATTTTTGAGGAATTTTGGCCACCCAGATTTCGACACCTATAGCAACTTTTCGTTGGCCGCACTGGCGTCAATCAAATCCGACATAAATCATAACAGTATTTTTGGGAAATTTACACTTGAATTACATTTTCAGAAAGCCCTGAAAAGCCCCGATCGCGATTCGGGTTTCGGGTCTCACGTTTGGGGCTTGATTTTGAGTGAAAGGGTTTCGGGTTTCGGGTCGGGCTTCAAAAGTTGATAATTTTTAAGGTTTCAGGGCTTGCTATTCGGGGCCTAAAGTGAATTTATCGGGGCTTTTTCGGGTTTCAGGTCCTGGTCCCGGTCCCGGGCCGCATCCCTGATTATTGGGTTCTCTTTTTTTTTCATTAAAAAAACAGGTCTTCAAATTGTTATTTGGATTCACTGAAATTAGACTGGATTCCACCATTTTTTCGGTTCAATTGAATTCAATTTATTTACTGATGACATTTTTACATATTTTGATTCATTTTTCTGAAAAATAATTTTTAAAGATTCTCATTTCTTCAAATTTTGTTCAAAACATGGCGAAATTTTCCTCAAAACTACTTTTTTAAAATCTCATTAAGAACACTACGCTCTTCACATTCTCTTCCAAACTTGCATATAACTCGAGCGTACTAAAAATTAAGAAATTTGCGCCGTTCGTTCCAAAAAAATCAATACCTGCAACGAGCTCCAACTTCAACTTCAAGGTACACACGAGCCGAGGAGAAATTTCAATGCACATTTTCGACTTCGACATTAATATTCTCAAGTTATGAAGAAAATTTCACCTCGATACCTCACGATGGCAACTCACTCAAAACGCAATTTCTTTTGTGTAACTTTCTTCGTAAAAAGAATATACCGACGACAAGAATCATTCCAACGTTTCGAATTAACTTCACGTAATTTCCTCCAACTTTATTTTCCATTATTCGTGTTTTAAGAGCAGAAAAGGCCGAAGAGTAGAAAAATACGAGCTTTCAAAAAAAAAATGAACAATTCTAAAAATTAATTTAAAAAACTGTATCTCGCTTCAGAAAGAGGGAAAAAAGGTAATTTTCATGTTGCGAGATTTCGTAATAAAAACTAAAGAAACATCGAACAAGAAATTTTCCACAATTCGCCGTCGCCGCCGCGCCGTCTCGAAAAGAACACATAATTTCATCGTAACACCGCCGAGTGAGCTTTTTCGTAAATGGTGAAAAATAATCGAGCATAGCTTCTTCTCGTGAAACGGATATATGACGAAAAAAGGTAAAATAGAGTTATTTTTTTCACCGCTCCTCGAGTAAAGAATCGGAGGCGTTTTGTAAGTACGTTGTTGTTTGTTGTTATCCGAGTGGCCAACATCTTTTAACGTTTCGACGCGATGTTTAATTAAAGGTCTTTCGCATGGGAAATCGTTTGAAAAAAGTTTCTCGAGATTTCAAAAACTGAGAATAAATTCTTGATTTATACTTCATAGTGTTTCTTTTCCTTTGGCGTATTTTTCGAATAATTCGTTTCCATCATTCCATACAAAAGCAAGCTCGAGTTGTTTTTTTTTCATGTTTTCGGACATCGCAGACCTATTTTCAAATCTCAAAAGAATTCGAATAAAAGTTGAATTCGTAAAAGCTATTTCCAATATTGCTTTCGCTATGTAACTCGTATTTTACCATATCAAAGTATGAGAAACTGATCGACTTGCATAGAAGTTCTGTATCTAAGATGATACAAAGCTTTTCGTACACGTAGAAAAGTCCAAGTTTCGCCTACACGTATATTTTTTTCGCAAAAGTAGGTATAGATGTAAAAAAGAGAGAAAAAAAAAGATAAATCAAACTTGCACGGCATCTTCAATACCTGCAAAGCCTTCGAGTACATGGAGAGAATTAAACGAAGAAAAATGAAAGCTTCGGTCTCGGACCGTTGAGTAGCGAGGCAAAAAAAAAAAATCAACTGACCCTCGTAATGATCCAACATTTACGATCCAAATGGCCAATGAACTTTTACTCGCGCGAGTACTTCGACCGTACATTTTTCTCGTGATTCATTTTCCCAACAAATTATCGTCATTAATCAGCAGAATACTTAGATTACACAGCTTACGAGGGTGGATTTTTGGTACCCCTGACGCGACGAAAGATCACTCGGTAACTACGGTAAGTTCTTAAATTAGCGCACTCGGAAGAGATAATATCGAAAGATGCCTTGAACAGTGCGGCTTTAAAAAATTCACGAAAATACTTCCTTACAAAAATCATTAGAACGTCGTAGTAAAGTCAAAGGATCTGATAATTAAATTATTCAACACTCCGAAAACCCTAATTTTCAACATCATCGAGGTGAACTGGATAACGTAGTCTGTCGAGTTAATTTTTTAAACAAATTTTCAACGATTTCATTATTCAAGTAGGCAAACTTTTTTTACACCACGATTCGTTATGACGCGTTTTTTTGATTTTTAAAAGCTTATATAAGTTGGATGAATAAGACAGTATCATTTCGACGTATTTTTTATTTATTTATTCAATTTCGAAATGGCAATCATTTTTCAGCTCTTATCAGCTAAAAGGCCATTATAGGAATCCAGCGAGGGACTCTACCATTCCTCCAATAAAATTCTCATCATAATGAATGCCTATTTCGGTGAAAGTAATTTCATCATTTTTTGGCTTAGGTAAGATTGCGAGTAAAAATAAAAAAGCTAAAAAAAATTATAGAATTCGTGGCATCTCTTTTTTCAGCTCTTATCAGCTAAAAGGTCATTACAGGAATCCAGCGAGAGACTCTACCATTCTTCTATAAAAATTCTCATCATATAATGAATGCCAAATTCAACACTTACGGGCAGTTTCATAATTTTTGGCTTAAATTGGGTTAGGTTAAGTAAAAATAAAAAAATGAAATTTCTTTTCTCAGCTCTTATCAAAGGTCATTGCAGGAATCCAGCGTGAGACTCGACCATTTTTCTACCAAGATTCTCATCAGCATGAACGCCAAATTCGATAAGAGCCAGTTTCACAATTTTTTGGCCACTTTCAAAAAATAAATTGATTTTCTTTCAAGTATTTCAGAAGTTTCTTCACAAAATCAATTTTCAAGATTTTGATGGGATATTTCAATTTTTTTTTGAAGAAGTATGTACGTATGTAGGTATGTAGGCAATTTTGAAAATTTTTTGAAAAAATCAATTTCAACAATTTTTTAAAAACTTGATTTTCATTTTTTTTTTTTTTGAAAATTTTCGATAATTTTCAAAAAATCAATTTCAAATTTTTTTTGAAAATCAATTTGAGAATTCGCGCTGAAAAAAATTTTGAAAAAATTATTTTAAAAATTCCATGACAATAAAGTAATGTTTTAGAATTTTTTCGAAAAATACAAAAAAACTTTTTCTACATCTTGAAACTTAGGTTGGGTTAGGTTAGGTTAAGTCAGGTTAGGTTAAAACAGAAAAATAATGAAAATGGTGAAATTCGTGGCATTTTTCTTCAGCTCTTATCAGCTAAAGGATCATTATAGGAATCCAACGTGGGACTCGACCATTCCTCTATTCAGTTTTCATCACGATGAATGCCAAATTAAATCACCATAGTTCTTTCTGACAGCTAGCCCAATCATGGTCTTCCAGTATGGGAACATCAAAAGCCCACAGACACGGCCATGCACAAAACCTACCGTGAATAAGATACGACGACAATATTGCATAATAGGGACTTGTTCAAGCAGCAACCCAGTCGACGGTTCGAGAACTTGGTGATTTTCAAATGGCCACACCGAGCAACCAAATTCCTACCTAATAGCCAGAGTGAAATCCACCAAAGAGGGTTTGCTTTTGTGAAAAGCTTTTACAATTAGATACAGTATCCATCTCGGGGGAGGGGGTGTATGTCAACTGATAAAAATTCCAATTCTAATTTCAAGGCAAGATCCATTTTTCAAACTCTTCGAAATTTCAAACGAACAGATCGAATTTCACGTCTTTTTTTAAAAAAAAAAATGGGAAATTTTTCTATTATTTTGAAAAAGATGAATAATTAAATTTCTACACAGAAATCCGAGCTTCGGGCATTTGTATGTTCGGCAACACCTTCAAACCATCATACATGCAAATATCCAGTCAACTTTCGAAAGAAGATCTTTTATACGAGCGCAAAAAAGTTGATAAGAATTTAACACGCCAGCCAAAGTAAAAGTGCTTCAGGGCTTTGAACTTTTAAAAGTTTGCGGTAACACTTTAAATACGCAGATTAGGCAAAATACACACAAAAGAATTTTTATTCCTCTCAACGAAACGTACGACAAAGTTGAATACGAAATTTGCCTATTTCCAGCCCTATACATACAGTAGATGCGCGTCCTCCTTTAATTAATACCTCTCGTAACGTTTGCGAAGCTGGTACCAAAATCGACACGAAATAAAATCATTATATAATCGTTTTTCGAGACACCACATTGATAAAGGTTCACTCTAATAATAAATGAAACACAATTAGGCGTTCCATTCCATCGGCCCGCACCAATTAAAGTTTTTAATTACTTTTTCGTACAGAATGCTCGTTGAACTACACGGTAGAGAATCCCCTGAGGGGAAAATTCTTTTACCGTAAAAAGGTACCTATACTTCGACCCAAAAAGCCCCAGTCTAGGGCGAAATTTACACAACAATACAAACAGGTTAATCGTCGAACAGATGAATTGATTCAAATAATGGCAAACTTGGCGAGAAACAATTACCCAGAAGTGATAAACTTTGTCAAACAATTCAAGGTACAGAATTCTTTAGTTTTTTTTTAAGCGCTCGAAAAGTAAGCAAAGTATTCGGGAAATTCATAGTCTTAAAAATGAACCCGTGGCGGGAGAAGAAATTAGCAACGAACAAGGCTGAATGCGTAACTGGTGAAATGGCAAATTAAAATCCTTCGTAGAGCGTTCTCTAACCATTTAAAAGGGTCTTTTATTACGGCAATGAAAATGTGAGACGAAAATATTCACCTGAAAGGGGTAACATTTTCTGATGTGTTTTATGCCTTCTGGTACGTGGTGGAGACAGAGGAGGTGAATTGCGAATACTGTTTTTGTGCATTGATCGGTTCTTGGGGTTTGTTGTGAAACATATAATAGTATTACGATACCGGGTATAGAGTTCAATTTAAGTTTAATTAAAAAACATATAATTTGTGACCGATAAAACGTATACTATCGATTTTCTATTTCTACCTAATAGTGTCTTACGTCGTGTGCGCTATTTTCTTGTGGAATTTTTTCAGCTCGGTTTGAAAGCAATAAGAACGTTAAAGGTATGTAAATCCAAAAGAAGAAAAGAAAATAGAACGATCTGTAGCGAAATACTTCAGAGAATAACATCTACATATTTCAAGACACGTCGATATCATTGAACAAAGCACCAGAACGGGGACCAAGTTAATAAATAATTAAAGCATAATTTCTCGCCACACAAAACCCATCAAGGGGTCTACTATACCTACACGTATCACAGACGTTCAAAAATTAAAACGTATAGCTGAACGTGCACACTTCAATCGACTCGCAGCAGCACATTTCAGAGCACAACCTTATCAACAAAACCTGTATCTCAAGCTCAACGCTGTTATCATTGCGTGGCTTTGGTATATAGGCGCATAGCACACGACCAAGTTTACCATTCGTTACTCGGCGCAGTTGTTCGATGAACACACCGTTTAAACATACCGATAAGCCAGGGAAATATGCACCGAAGAACTTGAACTTTACGAAACGGATTTTTAAAAGGTAAAAATAGAGGGAAAAAAATAAATGAAAAACCAGCCCGCGATATAATTATCGACTAGTCGAAGAACGCGAACCACAAAACAAAACGTCGTATTACGAAAACACTGCTACGAGGCTGGTCTCGAGCTCACGACAAACAGCCGGCGAAACGATCGGCAGCCTTTAAAGCACTGCCGCTGTTACGGCCAGTCGCGGCGAGGCGCCCTAGCGTCAAGACGCCACGGCTAACTCCCCGTCGCTCATCTGCGCCTGCTACGTTGGTTGTGACGACGCCAAATTACCGTCACGGCGCCGTGCTTTACTCTCAACAAACGAGTTCGCCACTTTTTTAATTACACTTAATCCTTTTTCTCGTATTGTGACCCTGCCAGACGATTCCGATCCGGACGCACGCCGGATTAGCCTTCGGCCCGAACCGAAATGGTATCCGATAGACCCCCTCCCCTCCGACGCTCGTCCAGGCTGCACCAGAGCCCGACTAATTGACCCCGAAGAACAAGGCTCGCGTTAAAAAAATCGCACACTACCTACATACAATATACATCGACATCATACTCGATACCAGACCCTATAGCCCTGCCGCCGCGCCCTTGTCGTATCGTACACCACACGTTACATCGCCGCCATTGACGCCACCTCCCCGCCCGAGTTGCTTTTTCCAGACTGCATTACGCGTCCGAAACCACAAAGGCGCCATCGTTTTATCGAATCATTATAAAGTAGCATGGCATACAGTATACGAAATTTCCAACTATAATCCGTCCTCCTCCGCTCCGTACCATCTTCTACGAGCGCGTTCGTAACACTACGACGCGACGTCGTTGGTATAAAAATTCAACAAAACGCGCCGCAACAATTTTCCCTCGTAACGGTATTTTTGCACGCGAATTCATAAAAGTTACTTGTTTGCGTAACGTTTATCGTGCGCTCTGCATGTGCATAAATACAGTATACCGCATACTCCGTACATAGGATCACTGCTAGCAGGATGGGAGGGAGGTTCACTCACTTATCGTCTGCGACATGAACAACCCCGGTAAGATGATACATATTATATTTCATAGAGTGGGCGACCCTTCTTTCAAACTATACTAACTTGCTTCAAAATGTGATCCGATTGAGGTATGAAGACTGAAATTTTGTTTACCCCTTACTTTCTACCCTATTTCCCATAATCGTTAGAAATGTCGAGTAGATACTCCCTTTGAAAAATTGAGAAATTTTCAAGAATTAGGAGATTTTGAAAAATCGGTGAATTTCAAAAATTGTATTTTTAAGAAATTCATAAATTTTGAAGATTGACTGATTTCAAAAAATTGAACCATTTTAAAAAATTGAACAGTTTTGAAAAATTAAACAGTTTTGAAAAATTGGCGAATGTGAATTTTACAAAATTGACGAATTTTAAAAAATTGGAAAATTTCAAAAAAAATGACGAATTTCAAAAAATTGACAAATTTCAAAAAATTGACAAATTGAAAAATTGACAAATTTTGAAAAATTGACAAATTTTGAAACATGGGTGAATTTTGAGAATTCCTAAATTTTCTGAAATTGTAAAGTCTAAAAAATGGAAAATTTGCAAAATTTTGGTAAATTGAAGAAATTTGGAAAAATGACAGATTTAGAATAGCATAAGTACATGCCATTGGATTTTGCCCATTTTTTTGTGGTACTTTTCAATTTTTTTGCTGTTTTCTGTTACTTATTCACAAAAATAATCATTTTCGCAATATTTTGAATTTTCTACCTATATCTGCCGTTCCATGACACGAAATTCAGCCAAAAAATTATTTCTGTATTTACCCAGTCGTGTAGAAGCGAAATTGTATATAGAGTTACCTGTTTGTTTGGTCAATGCTTATACACGGTTCGTTCCACGAAAAAAAAAAATGAAATACGCAAAGAAAAATGGCAGCTCAAACAGCGAATTATCTTTTTTTCAAAAAAATCTATTCCAAAAATAATCTAAAAATACACGTTTTTTAAACCAACACTGCGCTACTATTTTTTCAAAAATTTCCCCAAAATTTTCGGCTCTTGCTTCGCTTAGACAGAAATATACCCCATATTTTTAAAATTTTTGTTCAATTTTGGTCCGAAGACCGATACCTTTTATGAATAAATACCTATCCAAAGTTCGAGTCATATCGCCCAGATCAGCCTGTGAATTTTTTTCCAATACTCAATATCTATAACCAAAAATATTCGAGAAAGAAAATCAATGCTACTTCCTTCATCTGCAATGGCACATTCTAAAAATAATATCGTGTTCTGCGCAAAAATTCAGGCATATTTCGCGCAACGATGATTCAGCGGTGGCTGGGTAAATACGTACACAGTAAAATCTGTAATAAACGAGCTCTCGATGTATGCCATGGTTTTTCTCGTCCCTTCCAGGGGCGATATTACGAATAATAAATGACCACGTTAGCACACGCAGTACGCCATAATAATATGAATTGTTTTCACACACTACACATGCCACCAGACGTTTAACGCTCGACTACGGCCGCAGTTGCGGATTTTTTTCATCAACGTCTGTTTCTAATTTTTTCCTCCATGGAAATCAGCGAATCGATAAAAAATCAGTTTGATGAGTAATCTTTAGCACGATTCGAAAAATTGCAAGATTTTTTTTTTAGGCTTTAGCGAATATACCTAGTCGCAACGAAACATAATCTAAAAAATGATTCCTAATCGAGACTACATACACCTCATCGAATATCCAAGTGAAAGCCTATTGAAAAAAATCGAAACTGAATGCGGATCCCTACCGTATAATCTGAGTACGCGAAGGAAAAAAATTACAGCTGTAGCCGGGCACTTATTACTATAATTATAACTATCGCATGATCGAACACATCCCGACGTTACTCTCGAGGGACCCATGTATTCGAGTAATTTTTCTAAAAAGGATGTCGACCTCGAATTTTCCAACGCGAAAAAATAAGCTTTTCGTGTTCTGTATGTAATGGACTAAACGCGAACACGAGTTGGAAAAAATTACAACGATGTAATTTAAACGTACAATTCTTTTTATCAGTCGAAACGGTAAAATCGGCTGGTTAATAATTTATCGTTAATGTTCCTAAAGAAAAAAAAAAAAAACTTATACACATGGGTCAAAAATTAATGAAATTCATTTTTTTTTTCATTTTCATTTCGAGAACAATAAGACATACATTCGATATAGGTACCTACGTACATGAAACTGGCTCATTCGCTCTTACCTATTTCTATATGGATGAAATTAAGTCGATACATTTTCACTCGAGCGAGTAGAACATTTGTTAGAATGAAAACTGTACCTATTTTTTGTTTCGTATTTCGTACCCATGTCTCATTTTGGAAACTTTCTTACTCGAGTGTAAAGTTTGGCGCAGGCGGAGCGTTTTCAAGTTGACGTACTTAAAAAGCTATTTTGACCGACTAAAATTACAACTACCAAAAGTCAACTTACTATTTTGAAATATGCTCTTACTTAACTACACACTCGTTCGTATATATCTACGTACCTGAAACAGAGCAACAAAAGCATACCGTAAATATGAGAAAATACTTCGTTTCGAATATCATCGCGAGTAATTTAACTCTTACACATAACTTTACAAAGATGAGTTGAAATTCAAACGAAATTTCATCTCAGAACATTTCACCAAGTTGGAAAAAATTTCCAAGATTAGCAAAAGACGAAGCAAAAAACACATCTTAATTGATATATCTTCTTTGACACCGTCGCTCGTGTCGTATAAATCTGCCCTCGCGTAAGAAGAAACTTGAACCGATCATTTATAATTTAAGTTATTTACTTTGAAGGGAATTTCGCTATAACTTTCTCCAACTTTGGTAATTCTTAGGTAATTTACCGATGAAAGTAAATTTCTTCGAACTACGATGGTAAATTTAGAAACTTAATGTTGCAAAAATTAATTTAACGTCGAGTCTTCTCGTTGTTTGCGTTCATTTTTAGCCCATAAGTATTTCGAGGTACTATAGACCTGTCGCGTGCGCTTCCGTGAAGTAAATATTAATTGATTTGCATTGTCGAGTGCTCTTATACCCAACCCGTAGGATATAAAATGACTAGAAACGTCAAAGTGGCCGGCCGGAATTCGGTGGGATGATGAGTTCGCAGGGGGTGAAGTGTGTACATGTACATTGTACCTGCCAGGTAATGATGTTGGTAATACTGAAAAATCGACCCCTGTTAGTGCGAGAAGTGCTGTCGCAATTTTCGTGGGCGTGCTTAGAGTATGATTACTTGAATAAATATCGAAAATATCAAAACATCGATTTTTTGAAAAATATTTCGACGTCAACTTTGAGAAAATGTCGAAAAACTGATTTTTCGAATGTATATAATACAGGCAAATTAATTTTAAAATAGGGTGAAAGTGGAAAAAATGCATAACAGCGGATTTTTTGTTGGAATGTGTTCAGAAGGGTCCCAATACTTACCCCATAAAACCCAAGAGCTCCAAATGTGAAAGAAAATTTTTTAGGGGGTGAAACATACCCCAAAAATAAGGTTTTTTCTCATTATCTTGAAAAATATCAACTTTGAATAAAAAATAATAACAAACTCGAAATCTGCGTCTAATTTCCGATCCCTTGATACCCAACATAACCCCTATCAAGTAAAACATGAGCCCTTAAGGGGGTTCAAAATTTCACAGTTTTAGGAAATCAGCGTATGTTTTATCTGCCTCTTAGTCGGGAAGCCAGCATAGAGAAGTCCTGAACTCTCTGCCGATCCTTCGGGACATTTTTTTTCTTGAAGGGGGGTATCCTAGGGAACATTTCTTGTGGTTGTCTTCCTACTTACAAAATGGCAGCTGTTTTGAGTGACCCTTACCCTCAAAATCAACATTCTCCCCTATAACTCCGAAACGGTACGACACACGACAAAATTTATAATAACAAAAAATGTTTTACATGAAATTTAAAACATTTTATGTTATCATCTTGAACG
>FIZT01048653.1:0-12460 GCA_900065295.1 Paracoccus marginatus
AGCGTTTTTTTCGAAAGGAGGTGCACTTTGAGGACCTCCTGCTCCCCTCCCCGTGTACTTAGGGAGCTCAAAAATTTTCTGGGACGTCCTCCACTCAAAGTAAACTACCTCACTGAATTTGGTCAAAATCCAAGGTATGTTTTTTATTTCACTCCACCCTAATGTACCTATATAATATACGGAGAAAAAAAACAATGCAACCAAACGAAGCGAATCCATTCAACTTGATGCATGCCTGCTCCTCGCTCATCTACCCTATTCTCTTCTATGTCCCAGCAAAATATTCGAACTTGGCGACCCTCTATTTAATTAGGACGCGTCCTTGGACTTGCTGAAAATCTCCTTCAAGGGTAATAAATGACGAAAATTTATTATCCAAAGGCGTTAAATTCAGGTGGAAAGAAAATTACGCGATGACGTAGGTAGTCTGTAAGACTGCCAGACCGGCCGGATGAAAGTAAAATTTGTTACAAGCTTTCGTTATAGTCAGATTAATAGCGCAGTCGAAGCGAGGAAAATTTATTACAGCTCGATGCGAACGATGGATAATTTCGCACACTCGAAACTATATGTATGTGTGGCCAGATGGGCTCGTAAAATAAATAACAGTTTTTCTCCTCTTTGGGCTTATCTTATCGCATACTTACTCGATATACGATTATGAAACTAACCAGAGTAAATGCTATGTACATACATAAGCATATTGTTGAAATATAGCTTACGAAGCGAGCGGAGTCATCGACTCGGAGCACTGGGTTAAATACGGAAAATGGGCTAATGTGAGAGGGCGAACAAGATACAAGGGAAATTGTTATACGAAGCATCAGGAACGTACACATACGAGTACGTAGGAATTTTTCTATTTTTTTTGGCTCGCATTAATTTTAAAAACTGCTGATCGTAAATTGTCTGGTGTGCATTAAAGCTGTCAAAATGCGACTTGGGATCAGGGTCAAGAAAAATGCATAGCCCGTACATAGCATACAGTATTACAGTACACACGTCGCATGATGAATAATTTTAAACACGCTAACGTCTAACACCGATGACCTTACAAACTTACATTATCCTCGTACTTTGTCGCAAGTTGCTATTTACACTGTCTGGCAGTCGAGTAGAACGCGAGATGTTGGTTTTGAAATTTTTTCTATTGGGTTGATTCATTCCTTATTCGTCTACCGTGGGAACGACAACCAATTCGTACTTTGAAATTTTGAAAAAAAAAATTGAAAAGACTGAAAAATTCTAAAATCCTGATTTAAAAAAGAGTAAAAAATATTTTTTCAAAATAATCAAATAAATTAAAAAAATTGAGAAGGAATTTTAAAAATTAAAAAATTGAGAAAAGTTGAATAAAAAAAATGAATTTGAAAAAAAAATTGAAAATGGGGATAAATTGAAAATCAAAAACTGGCAAAAAATGAAAAATAAGAAAATAAAAATTTTAAAAAATGTAAAATTAAATGAAATAAACATAATAATTTTCATAAAAATATTATAAAATCAAAAACTACTTCGCTGGAGAAAACGTTTACCCCCTCCCCCCAAAAAAAATCAATTCACGATGGGAAAACAGAACTTGTCAAACTTCACCACATTCGTATATGGGACATTGCATTACACCAATACACTCGCGCATGCCATCACCATCTTACAACTTGACGATTCACTTTGCATAAAATCCGCATTTGTATCGTACACAGCCAAACAATGACAACCAGATAAGTGTAGTTAGGGAAACAATGCGGTACTAATTTACACCTCAGCTCGCTCAGGTATTTTAATACACATACAATAGTAGAAAAAACGCTTCGCGCCGCGTCTCCTGCTCTTCCTAGTTCCTATACATACACCGCGCACGTACGCATAATCACAGTCATAAAGATTCGAGCCAAGCGCCTGATTCGGGCGCACTGCACGCGTACAGGTGGGGTAGGGCATCGTGACATAACTTTTCAATTACCGGTAGAGAAAAATTTTCACGGTTCGACTCACCTTGACCAATTCCTTGAGACGTTCTCTGGTATAAGTAGTGGCGATTTCTTCGCCCAGAACCCAATCGAGTAGCCGGCTCAGCGGATAGGAGAGCGGAGCGGTCAAGAACATCACCGTCCTGGTAACGTATATGGTTCGGGCGCCGATGGCCAGCCCATGCCGAGAGCACACAGCTTGCGGGCAGATTTCGCCGAATATGACGATAGCCAGCGTTGATACGACGATGGCCACCATGCCGGAAGACAAGTCGTCCAATAATATGGTGAATATACTGTTGACCAGCACGTTACCCAGCAAGATACTGCAGAGGAGGAAATTGCCGTGCACTCGTACCGGATATATGGCTTTGGCGAATTTGCGTTCGTTGTCAGTGCCCGTGTTCGAGATGATTTTCAAATCTGTCCGATTCAGCGACAATAGGCCAAGATTCAGACCCGAGAATAGGCACGAAAAGCTCAAGCACACGACGATTATGATGAGCTGCAGCCATAACGGAATGATACGTTCGCGAATCAAAATACGACCGTAGGGCTTGTCGCCTAAATGTAAGAATTTCTTGTCCGTGCTGTTGGAACTTTTGTAGCAGAAGTACAGGACGGATGACGATTTGCCTTTCTGAGGCGACGGTACGGTTATCTTCAGAATAGCCGTGTAGTTCGTCATACTGTCTGGTTCCAGCTGCGAACAGAAAAGAAAAAAACGTAAAATAAAATTAATCAGATGGAATCGAATGAAAATTCATATTATGTATCTAAAATGATACATTCTCATCAACTAGAATAAATAAACCAGAAAATTGATCGGGACAAAGAGAAGAGAAGAAGTCTTCAGTATCGAAAAATCAATTTCTCGTCTTTCTATCGCACTCCTTATTGCTCTTTCGTGTTGGCATACAAAATGATGATGAGTCAACACTCCTCAAATATTTTCACGATCAATTAGCGCGCAAACCGAAGAAGCCATACCGAGCCCAAGTTCGGTATATTACGCTCGTGTACGGCTGTACGCCGTATAAGTAAATAGTATACCAAGTACAATGTTCACGTCACATAGGATATTAGTGACATATTCGTGTACCATAGTATACGTATTATCCAAGGATACGTTGTAATCGCTTTCTTCTTTTTGAACGACAACGACGACGACGCAACCATTACGACGCGATGTCACAATTCGTGATTACATTTTCCTTTTTTCATTTTCTCAATCGATTTTTCGACCGTTGGCCCAATTTACAATTAGACGTTCGTCGTTGACACATAGGTAGTGAGAAATATGATATTATTAGTTGCGCGAAGAACAGCCCCTGTAGGGTGTTTCAAATCGCTATACAGTAATACGAGGGCGAAGTATTTTCCATCAATTGTACAAGGGGTCAGAATCTGGGATTGAATAATTCATTTAAAATCAAATTATTTATTCAGAGTCTATAATTCAATCAGAACCCAGAATTTAATTACTTATTCAAGATATTACTGCAGGACTTCGGATTTAATCATTCAGAGTTAAAGATTTAAGTACTTATTCAGAATCTGGGATTTAAATTCAAAATCTGGGGTCAATTACGAATTCAGAATCTGGGATTGAATCGTTCATTCAGAATTTGAGGTTCAATTATTTATTCAGAATCTGAAATTTGAGCATTCAGAGCCAAAATTTAATCCAAAGTTGCAATTAAGTATTCAGAATAAGAGATATACTTGATTAATTAATCAATTAATGAGGTATTTATTTAGGTCTTGAGGTTTTGTTATTAATTCAAATCCTGGGATCGAATAATTCATTGAATTATTTATTCAGAGTCTGGGTTTAAAATTTGAATAATTTGTTCAGAGCCCAAACTTCAACTATTTATTCATAGTATCAATTCAGAATATGAGATTGGGATCCAATTATTCAGAGTTCAAAATTCAATTACTTATTCAAAATCTGGGGCTCAATAACGAGTTCAGAATCTGGAATCGAAGCATTCATTCAGAATTTGAGGTTATTCAGAGTACAAGGGATTCGATTGATTAATTTATTTAGATCCTGAGGGTATGTTATAAATTCAGAACCTATGGGATTTATTCATTTAGAACCAAGAATTCAATTATTTATTCAGAATCTGGGATCGAATTATTCATTGAATATTTATTCAGAATCTGCTCTCTCAATTGAAATCAATGAAAAAATCACTGAAATTTTGATGAATTTTCACCGATTTTTTTCAGTTATTTTTGTAACATTTGCTGATACATCAGCAAAAATTTCCGAAATTTCCGTGATTTTATCACTGATTTTCCTATGCTGCAATTTTGACTTTTTTCAGTGATTTTCACTGATTCCAATTGAGAAAGTGGGTTTTGAATGTTGAAAATCTGTTTAAGACATTTATTCAGAATTTAAGATTTGTACTTGGAACCCAGAATTCTGATATGAATAAATCCCAACTTTCATATTAGGTATTTATTCAAAATATATTATTTTCATTCTCCCTCATTTAAAATCAATAAAAACTCACTCAGTATCAGCCAGAACAGCAGTACAGGTACTAATCAGTGAAAAATTCACTGATACAAAGATCAGTGAAAATATCACGGAAGTTTCAGTCAATTTCACTGAAGTTCTTGGTGATTTTTTACTGATATTTCAGTCGAAAAAATATCACTGAAAAATCGGTCTAAGACATCACTGAAAATCACCGTAATTTCAGTGATATTTTCACTGATCTTCGCATTAGCGAATTTTTTCACTAATAATTTTAGCTATTCCAATTGAGGGAGTTTAGAACCTATGATTGATTGTTTCAAAATCTGAGACCCAATCAAATTCAGAATCTGAGATCTCGATACTTGGATCCCATGATTCTGAAGTAATTAAATCAATCATACGGTTCAACCAATTATTTAAAATAGGAGATTGAATAAGTAAATTACCTATTCAAAATCTGGAGTACAATAATTATTAATTCAGAATCTGGGATTCAGAACTCTGGGTTTGATTATTTACTCACAACCATAGGATTTAATAACATTTAGAACACGAAAATTTAAACCCTTCATTTGATGATTAAGAATCTGGAGTCCATTCACCCATTTATTTCAAAATCCAACTAATCCAAGAATTAATGCGTATGTACTTCTTCATTCAAGTTTCTGGTCCAAATTTGACTTTAAATGAGAACCATTTTTTCTTTCTTAAATCTCAAAAATTCAAGGCACCCTCCCTTCACATTCTAAATCTGACATTTTTTGGTTATTTATGAAGTTACACTCTCAATTGGAACCAGTGAATAATCACTGAAAAAGTTGACATTTCGTCACATGCAAATCAGTGAAAAAATCACCGAGATTTCGGTGGATTTTCACCTATTTTTCAGTAATTCTTCATAACATTGACTGAAAAATCAGTGAAGTTGACTGAAATTTCACCAATTTTTTCACTGATTTGCTTGTGGTGCAATTTTGACTTTTTTTCATTAAAACTTTCACTGATTCTAAATGAAAGAGTGACAACAGAAAGGAACGACATATAAGTATGCGATACAAATATTTCTCAACATTTTTTCAAGAGCCAGGGGTTGCTCTAAAATGAATTTTGGTAAAAAGCAAAATTGTATGTGATGAGTTCAGGAACAACTTTCGTTAAAAATTTTTTTGTCATCACCCACAGACAAGTTCATAAACGCGTTTGAAGTGTAGAAATGGGGACGCGAAAAAGTGTCCGGGTTAAATGTATTTTTTCAAACAACAATAGCGAATGGAAGCCCCTCTTTGTACAATTAAGACCAGACCAATTGCACTTTCATTAGAGTCAATAATTTTGTGTACGTTGATGTGAAGGGTTGACTTGAAACGCACTTCTGCAACGAGGGTGGTTCTTCATGTTTGTAAATAATAGAATTATAGACCGACGGTCGGTCTGCGATTCTCATAAGGGTGACTGGCGCTGATTGCCAAATTGTTTCATCATAAGTTTCAGCAATATTAGGCGGTGTACAAGAGATGTGTTCTGTGTCGGTGTTACAACATATCATCGAACTTTTTGAGATGAAAGAAAGAGGAACAGATGTATTAAAATTTAATATTTTTGAGGGGAAAAAACGAAAAAAAAAAATGAAAAATTGAAGCAAAGTCGAAAACTGACTATGCTGCTATACAAATAAGAGCAAGACTACTGAACAGTTATTACATCGAGACTCTTTACAAAGGCTGAAAAAGCTCGGCAATCGAAAAAGAAATGGTACCTTAGAGGACACTGGATCATACCGGAGGTTTTTCACTCATTTCCTTATCACACATGGAACTTTTTTTCAGGTACGGCTTTGAAGAAACTCCCAAAGAACACAATCGTTTACTATTAAGCGTTTCAACTTTCATGCAACGTTTATGCGGGGCAATTGGCGATAGCTGTACACCGACGACCGCTTATCACATTCGAACACGTTATCACATGTCTTTGCCGGTAAGGCGATTTCTCACATCAGCTGTAGGTACGGTGCGCCCAGCTGATTAGAAAATGGTCAAAGATTGCGCTGATAGATCGGAGGATCGGTCGTGGTCGTTTCTGGTCGTCGTGACGCTACAGCAAAGCCACTCGGCGGAGGGGTACTATTGGCGAAGCGACCGTCGTCGAACGATTGGCGGCGATGTCGAAACCGAACGTTCGGTACTCTTTTTTTTAACCGCGGAGCGGATGGGGATGGTGCCCCTCCGTCACGCTATCGTCGCCGATTTGTTGGTCGTCGTCGTCGTCTACGTCGGCGGCCAGGCCGCACCACACGCAACGTGTAACCCCGATCGATTAGAACGAACCGGGCGACTCGGTACGGGTAGTGGCGGGCAGGGCGCTATACGAGCGAGCGAACCGAGCAACTAACGCTACACTAGCTGCTAAGGCTACCAATCACGATGCATTACATACGTCCCGTCTCGTCTGCAATAAATGCTCGTTCGTTCGCTCGCTCGTCGTACCGACGCGTACCTCTATTTATCTGCTATCTCTCCGTCTTTGTCTCTCCTTCGTCGTCGCCGTCGCCGTCGTCATCATCGTCGTCGTCGTCGTCATCGTAGACTACTACTGGCTGGCGAGCGCGACGCGACGTGCGAGCAGTTTCGTTTCGCTCGTTCGCCGCTTTACGTATCGCACACTGTACGACGTCGGTTTCGGTTCAGTCTACAGTCTTTCGTGTAGTACGACGAGCGCAGCAACGCTGAACGACGCCGCGTGTTCGTTTCGTGTTTATCGCTGCAGTGCCGAACGGCTGGCTGGTGTCGCTGCCGTCGCCGCAATATTGCCGGTGTAGTCGTGAATATATACGCGTATGTGAGTTCTGTTCGGCTGCGTTGTGTTGTAGTGTAGTAGTGCTTGCGCTATGCCTGCCTGGCTTGGCCCGCCGCCGTTCGCTCACAGCTATCGTATCGTACCGTCTGCTCTATGTACGTCTGTCTCGCTCGCTCTTTTGTACTTTTTTTTTAACCGCTACGACTGACTGTACGCGTGTACCTCTCTATCTAGTGTACAGTATACACCTCTATAATATACTTTGTACGTAGCTACGTATATCAACGACGCAGTAGCGTGGCGCGCTTCAAACGTGTATGTATGTGTGTTGTTGTTGTCCTTTTTTTATCGCGTCTTCTTCGTTTTCTCTCCCTCTATCTCTCTTGCACTGTCACAATTGTTCGCCCGAGTGCAGTGTTCTTCCCTTTTGGTCATCGTGACAGTCGCAGTCGTTGTAGTCGCCCAGTCGCCACAGCGTAGCATTTCACGTTCGGTCGAGTTGTTCGTCGTTCGTTACCGTCGAGCTTGCAAGAAGAATAAAAAGGCGTTTTCGTTGCTGTCGCCTGCCGAAAGATGATAGCCATCAACAATCCCAACACCACCGAACGTCTCATCCAAGAAGTACGAGCCAGACCACCGCTATGGGATCAGCGTAATCTCAATTACCATAATCGTATCGTCGTCAACGCTCTATGGCAAGATATCGCCGATTCGCTCAAAGTAAACAGTACGTATTTCGATTTTTCACCAATTTTCTATCTTTAGTCGTCGGTTATTGCGTACTGCTGACGAGTCGGGGCATGGCAGCCGGCTTGGTTGTCCGCAAAAACCACATGTTGTGTTGTACGGTTCATTACGTTGCGTTACACGCCGCGTATTACGTATACGACGTAACCTGTCCTCGTCTACGTAGGCTGGTAGGTCGGTAGGTTGGTACGCGTATGTAGATTTTTTTCGTACGAATTCCGCAGAATTTTCGTCTGCGTAGCTGTACGTAGGTATATTATGCAACCTTGCCAATTGCCTGTCTCGTCATGATTCACCGCAGACGAAAAGTAGCGTCGCCGCAGCGCTTCGTATTCATTTTCTAGGCTGCTCTTTGATCTGTTCTATCAGGCTGATTAGCACAAGCCGAAGACAATTATTGTATCAACATCAACGACGACGACGCTGTCGCCACCGCGTCGGCGGTGTCAGTACAGTACGCGTATCCAAAAGACCTACTCCGCGTACCTACATGTGTGTACCTAGCTGATTACCTTCCTGCCTTCCTTTATGATATCATCGCTTCATGCCTAACCAAGCCCATGCGTTGCTCGTTCGCCCAGCTCGCTCGACTCGTAGCCCGTAGCGTTGGCTGGCGCACGCACTAGCAAGCACCGTACTACATGCTATATTACGTCGTATACGTGCATACGCGTTCGCGTTTTCAACTTGGGTTGGTTCGTACGTACGTACGTAGGTAGGTAGGTAGGTAGGTACAGGTAGGTATCTGTCTTGTACCGTGCACGAGTACTGCAGTACATACGATATGAGTATTATACGCGCGCTACACGGCGCATACATCACACATAAATATACATTAGAAGCTGCGACAGCGATGGCGACGGCGGCAGTGGCGGTGGCGACCTGCTTGTCGCGGTGACGTTTGTTTCAAAATAGCTATACACAGGATCCGTCCACACTAATGAGCAGGTATACACGATACGCTTGCATGATTTGACTAGTCGATGCCGGACTTTGGACTCGCGGCTCTTGTCAGCGGGTGGCATTGTTGGCGATATGGCGTCATTATCTCTGTACCATCGAGTGCAGCGCAAGGCGAGGTGAGGGCTGTGATTGATCTGGCCCATGTGCACGCACAGCCGGCTACTTTGGCGAATTATCGTTGAAGGCGTACTGCCTTCTTCCTACTCGTTCTTTTTCGATGAAGTATCGTCGACGGTGGCAAGTTCTTGAAACGTCTCGTTGCCTGAATTTCATTTTTTGAGCGATCGGACCAATGAAAAATTATTTTCGCTTCTAATACTTCTGGAACAGGAATTTTTATGAATTACAAGCAGAAAATTTGATTGTCTGGGACATTGGCAGAGGGAAAGTGAGACTACAAACTTGGAAAAATTAGCAGAAAATGACCAGAAAAATTTGGAAATTTTTTTTTACACCAATGTTACCAACACCGTAACATCATCAGTGTATTATGTCAAAATTCATACATTTTTGAGAAATTTTGTGCCAAAAATCAGGGAAGAGAATTTTGAAAACTCACTCGGAGACCTTGGTACTCTTGAAACAGTAACATTTGCTTCGATAAAGTCACCTTTCACATTTTCGAGGTAAAATATCCCACAAAACCGACCTTTCTGCCAAAATTGATCATTTTCTAAAAGAATTTCAGGCCGGATGATAGAGAGGGGACATTCTGGTACCCTCTGGCAGTGAAACTTTCACACCAGAGTCACGTCCATTCCATTGAGGCAACCTTCCCCGTTTCCCGCCATTTCTTCGATCACACTCGAACATCTTGCATCGGCATCCGTCTAACATCTTCCTTTTATTTTCTGTTCGCAGAAGAAACAGTCAAAGTGAAATGGAAAGGACTACGAGACACGTACCGTCGCGAGCTAAAAAAACAACGCAGTCTAGCTCTGACCAACGGAGGCGCAGATACCGGCAAAGACCCCTCGTGGACGCACTACAGCTCGATGAATTTCCTGCGCGAGTACATGGGCAGCAGCAACAACCACAGCGACATCCTCCAGTTTCCCGGCTGGACCACCGACGAGCCGGTCAACGAAGAAGTGTCGCCCACCGAAGAAGCCTTCAACTCGTTCGTGTCGTCGGCCAGCATAATGGAAGCGATCATCAACAGCAAAGAGACGCCAGAATCGGCCGAATCCTCCGTCACAGACGACGAAACCGAGCACCCAGAAAACGTCAAAGCTGAACCGAGATCTCCGCCGCAGCCTACAGTCGAAGAAAAACCGCCGGCGTCTCCGGCACCGACCACCTACAACGGTACCGAAGAAGAGGCGGACAGTAAACCGGCTATCAAAATACGCCCGAAAAAAGTACCTTTCGGATCGAAAGTGAATAAAAAACCAGCCAAAGAGCTTCGTCTGCGATCGAAACTACGTAAAAAAGCCAATAAAGTGTTACATAATGGGATCGCAGCTGCATCTGTCGCTATTGCCGCCAGAAGCTCGAGTGGTACGCCGGACGAATTCGACGACGACTTGTACTTCTTCAAGAGTCTCATTCCGTACGTGAAAGCTTTACCAGCCACCAGAAAGTTGTGTTTGCGGTCCGAAATACATAATTTGGTCTTGAGAGAAATTATGACCGAGTGCGGTTCCAATCAGACAGTCATTCCGCTGGAGCACGTCAGCGTCGGATTAAACGCTTAGTACGATTGTTTCGAGAGACGACCAGACATAAACGACAGCTGTTGCGTTTTATTTTATTACCTATCTCGTATAAGTTTGTCGAGTTTATAGTTTTTAGGTGTTTGACTTTTTTCCTTTTTTTCTATTATTATTTTTTGTGTACCTTGTCGTTTCTTTGGCTCCGTATTTTCTTCTCACGTGCCCTATAGTGTTTTAAGATAAATACTTATTTACGCGAAAACAGAGCGATTTTTTTCTGATTGATATGTTGTTATTTTTTAATATTATGGGTACGAGTACCCATTATTAGGTATATTAATTTATAATTGTGTGTTTTGCAAATTGTTTCTGTGATAATTTTCACGTCGTGGCCATTACGCTACCATTTGAGTTTATTATTCCTATTAATTTTTCTTCGAGTTTACATTTAATTAATAAGTGTGATTATCATATTTTTGGGTTCATGTACGAGTATGTTACAATTATTATACCTAATACATCGAATCGGAGAATTATTCAGCGTTTGAGTTTTTTTTTTTCTTAGAAATTTGGAACCTGCGCCACCTCAACGAGAGGAATATTGTTAAAATTTTTGAGAAAAAAGATCGCTGAAAAATGAGTTTAGATCACACGAGAAAAAAACAAGTGTTTGAATATTATTCGTACATTCTTTGTGTGACGGAATGGGAAAGAGGGAGGGAGGGAGGGGGTCATTTTGGAAAAGGTAAAAAACATAGTGGTAATGTAGCTCAAAGAAGAAAAAATTAAATTTTGACTACATTAGGTACCTATAAAAATGAGAACATTTTCGATGAAAATCTAGAAAACAGTGACTATGATGCTTCCTAGGAAAATTTTTCAAATTTAAGGGGCAGAGTTTAGTCCAAAATTAATTTCGATAAAAAAACAAAGCTGTACATCAGGACTCGAGGATAAAATTCTTCGCAAGTTGAAAAATTTGAAAACTTTGTAAAAATAAAAATATATGAAAACATAAAAATTGTGAAAAAATGAATTTTTTCAGAAATAAAAAACTTTTCAAGACTTGAAAATTTTGTAAAAACTAAAAATTTTAAAAATTTGGTAAAAATGAAAAAAAATTGAAAACCAAAAATTTTGTAAAAACGGAAGTAGAAATGAAAAATGATGTAAAAATGAAACATTTTTTTAAAACTTGAAAATTGCGTAAAAGTTGAAATTGCGTAACAACTAAATATTATGTAAAAATTGAAATTTTTTAAAAACTTGAAATTTTTTAAAAACTTGAAATTCTTCAAAAATTGAAAAAATTTTGTAAAAAATAAAAAATGCTAAAAATGTTGTTAAATTTACTAAAGAAAAAACTTTGGCAAAAATTGAAGAGATTTCAAAAATTGGAAATTTCGTAAGATGAAAAATTCTAAAAACTTGATAAAAATGAAATTTTTTAAGAATTGAAAATTTTGCAAGAAACTGAAAATTTTTATTTAAATATTAAAAAAATTTTGAAAATTGAAAATTTCTAAGTATGGAAAATTTTAAAAATTTTGTAAAGAAAAAAATTTTGTGAAAATTGAAATTAAAAATTTCAAAAATTGGGTGAAAATGAAAAAAAAAATTGAAAAAAAACGTAAGCCCGTAAACGCTGTATTTTCCACGGCAGCACCGTGGAAAATGTAACATACCTGCCCATGTTTAATTAGACGAGTATTCAGTTCTGACTTTTTCTAGACTTTGTCAATAAAAATTGTTCAAAAAATTCTACGTCGTATCGGAGCAAGAAATACGTTTAAAAACAGCAAAAAAAAATTTTTGAAATAATTTTTGAAATATTT
>FIZT01048672.1:0-14485 GCA_900065295.1 Paracoccus marginatus
ACGAAACCTTTCAATTATACCAAAATATCGCCATCAGCAACTTTTCGACCCCCTGGTAGCAGTCTGAGTTTTGATCCAAAAAAGATGGCGATGGTCTAGGAAGATGCAGAAACTCAAATTGCACCTTTTAAGCACTAAGAAGGGTTTCTCACCCCATTTTGACTGGACTGGAACCAATGTAAACAGCGTTTTTTTCGAAAGGTGCACTTTGAGGACCTCATGCTTCCCTCCCCTTGCACCTAGAGGGCTCAATTTTTTTTCAGAATGTCCCCCACTCAAAGTAAACTACCTTACCGAATTTTGTCAAAATCCGAGGTAAGGTTTTTTATTTCACTCCACCCTAATGTACGTTGAACATCTTTATAGGACCACATTTAGTTTTTTCGTAAATGCAAATGCTAAAAGGGGTTACCAAATTAGCCGGCGTTATAAACCTTTAAGCACCCACTTGACCTTGAAAAAAAAAATCTTTTTTTTTTTTCAATTTTCATGAATCGTACAAAACAAAAGCAAATTAGATATGTAATCATTACATCAGACAAAATATTTTAAGAACCACGATGCGGTGGCTAGCAACACAGTATCGCAGATATCGTCAAATCATGAGGTATGTATTTGCTTTGTAGATACTTTGTAGTATGTAGGTACTTCAAATATAGGTGCGTAGCTGCTCCACTTGAAAATTACCTTTCAACAATTCAAACGATTTTTTAACCTCGGGATACTTACGGGGTAGATAATGTACGACCTACATAGGTGCAGGTAGTGGGTACACGTACTCATACATAACTGTTTAAACACTGTCAATGTTTCAACGTGAAATTTGAAAAAAAAAATGTTTGTAAAGTTGTACCGTTTGATCGAAAACATCACCGTCGAGCCATGCACCCTCTTCTACTACACAACCTTTATCATCTTGGAATTCACAAATACGAATCTCTACTTGCAAAAATCATGTCGCTTCAACATCACTTCGGAGCCGGACCTAAATACGAGCTGCGACGACGAAAAACAAGGAGTGCTGTTCGTCTCAAAAATCAACTCCAACTATCGTTTCGCCATGCTCGTCTTGTGCGTCCTCTACACCATATTGTCAACTTGCTGGAGCGATGAGGCTGGAAAACGTCGTTTACCTTTGATTTACCTACCTATTATCGGACTAATACTGCAATCCGCGTCCGGCTTGATGCATACGTACTTCTGGCAATGGCCACCGATCGCAGCAGCCTGGTCAGAAATGAGCAGCGATGTGGCCACCGGTGGAATTGTGCTGCTGATGTCGTCGACTCAGATCTACATTTGCGATGTATCGACGACGGAGAAGCGTACCATGAGGTTAGGCGTCCTGGTGGTGGTCCGAACCGTGTGTGAGCTATTGAGCGGCGGAAGCGCGGGATTTATGCTTCGATCAGTTGGATTTTTTTATTCGTATTTGATTTGTTTGGTGATGGCGATAATCTCGTTAGTCCTGGCTATGATTTTTGTCAAAGATGTATCCGTGCCGGTGGAAAAGAAACAGCATTTCTTTCAATTGTTCAACATCAAAAGAAGTGTCGTCGACAGTGTTGGAGTAGTTTTTAAAAAAAGTTTGGGGAAAAAGAGGATTATCGTTGGATTACTAGTGGCCGTTTATATATTGGTAATGTTTACCACTTTCGGTGAGTAGTTTCGATTGATGCCATGTGCAATGTGATCAAAAACATTTTCTTCAAGTAACCTGTGTTTCTTTTTCCAGGTGAAAACTCCATATTTTATTTATATTTCAGGTATAAATTCGATTTGGACGAGAGAGAATTCAGTTTGTATCTGACTTATAAAAACTCTGGAATTATTTTGGGTAGATAATTTTATCGACTAACCTCGATCATAATGTAGAATAAGTTCAAATCTGAAGTAAGAAACTATATTGTTCGGTGTTTTTCACTTTTCAGGAACTTTGTTCTGTTCAGTTGTGCTGAGTAAGCTGTTTAAAATACACGATGGCGTAATTGGAATGTTTGCTGGGTTCTGGGATACCGTAGCTGTGCTGTGTTATTTATTCGCATACCAGCATTGGCACATTTATGCAAGTTGGTGGCTTCATTTGTTCAGTTTTCAATTTTTTTTTTTTGTTCAAAACAAACATTTTCCAATTTTGTTCGGGATTTTATTATTTTTTATCGAAGTTTGTTTTTCTCGTAATTTTTGCTTGTCGTTCAGTAGGAATTGAGTTCAATTTGATTTTCAAATTTTCGAAATTTATCATGATTAAAAATTATTCACCTATTTCGTTCACATTTACCTAATTTAGGTGCAAGGGGATGGGATCTTCTGCTCCCCTTTGTACATTGTACCTAGGGGTCTCAAAATTTTTTGGATTGTTTCCTACTCATACTAAACTACCTCAATGAATTTTGTCAAAATCCAAAATAAGTTTTTAAATGCTCAGATATGCCCTTTTTAAAAATTTTTTTGGTGAAATGTGTTCTTCAGTTTCGTTCAACTGTAGGTACCTTCTCAATTCTTATTTATTTATTTTTTTTTTTGAATTTCAGTTCCTATATTTGAAATGTTCCATGGTACCGCGTTATCAGTTAGTGTATCATTCATGAGTAAATATTACGACAGTAGCGAAATGGGTAGGCATTTCTTCCTTATTACCGTTCTTCTCGGTCAACCGAGCAAATTTGTCTTAATTTTCAAAATTTTTTTGTCATTATTTTCAGGCCGATTGTATGCTGTTCTTTGCGTATTTGGTTCGACAGTTCCGACTTGTCTCCTATCTTACAATATTATTTTCCAAAAAACTATAGATTTCTTCCCTTCAGCCTTTTTCATGCTCAGTGCTTCCCTAGATGTGATAATAATTATTTTATATTGGTAAGTAAGAAAGTTGGCAGGTATCGAACTAGGTACCAGACTATCTTGCGTGTTATTATCTAAATCTATTTATTGCGAGGTATAGCGATGAAGTATCTCTTAAAATACGATTTTTGTTTTTTATTACAGTATATCGTATGTACTTTGGTGGAAAATTGATAAACCTTCCATTAAAACAATAGAGAGCTAACGAGCTCGAAGTGGTCCTGCTGAGTCCTGATATGCCAACTTCTAATCAAAAGTTACGGGAGTCGTAAAAATACGTTCATAGTGAAGTGCCACATACCAAAATTGATCTGTTTGAGGGCATGGCAGATGTTGATAAAAAATCGCAAGACGTTTAGCTCGTCCGTAAAATCAGAATGATTGAAAAAATTTAATACGATACTTCTTGTTTTATTGGCATCGTTGAAAATTATTTTTATTTTTTTTAAATAACTGACGAAATATCTATGTCTCCTAGAAAAAATGTATTGAATAATTATGGAGAAGAAATTCAATTTTCTACGACTTTAGTTTTATTCATTTTGTTTTCTAGAATGCTTCATTAGGTCACAAAATTGAAAGTAATGCAAAAAATTTTGAATATTCATGTAAGTACAAAATAGTTAGGGTGGAGTGAAATAACAAACATACTTAGAATTTTGACCAAATTCGGTGGGATAGATTATTTAAGTGGGAGACATCCTAAAAAAAATTTGAACCACCTACGTACAAGCGGAGGAGAATATGAGATCATCAAAGTGCACCTTCTTTCGAAAAAAACGCTATTTTCATTGGTTTCTTGCCAGACAAAATGGCGTGAGAACTCTTTTTCAGCATTTAAAACGTGCAATTTGAGATTCTGCATCTTCCTGCACAATCGTCATCCTTCTTGGATTGAAATTCAAACTGCTACCAGGGATCGAAAAGTTGCAGATCGCGATATTTTGGTATTATTGAAAGACTTTTATGTGGTGAAAGAGTCATTAAAAATGATCAAATAAAAAACCTAATGGCAGATTTGTGTTCAGCAAGTCAAACTACCTCGATTTTGATTTAGATCCTTCTAACCATTATTTTGTTTGAAGTTGAGAAATTTGAATTTTTGTCATTTTAAATTTGGGTTTTTCTTGGGAAATCAATTTTTTTTTTCAAATTTGAGCAAAACGATAACTAAAATGCCTCAAACGGGGGTACATTGACCTGCTGAACACGAATCCGCGATCAGTTTTTCTATTTGATCATTTTTAATTACTCTTTCACTACACGAAAGCCTGTCAATTATATCAGAACATGGTATCGCGATCTGTAACTTTTCGACCCCCTGGTAGCAGTCTGAGTTTTCATCCAAGCAGGATGACGATGGTAGGAAGATGTACCTAGAATCTCGAATTGCACTTTTTAAATGCTAAAAAAGGGTTACTCACGCCATTTTGATTGGCAAGGAACCAATGAACAGCGTTTATTCCTAAAAGATGTGCACTTTGAGGACCTCTTGCTCCCCTTCCCTTGCGCCTAGGAGAGACTCAAATTTTTTTCGGGATGTCTTCCACTGAATTTGGTCAAAATCCAAGGTTTTTTTTTTTTTATTTCGCTCCACCACAACATTCCAAGAAGTCAGTTTTTCAAGCATTTTTAATTTTTTAGAATTTTCTAGAATACCTATTTGCAATTTTTTAAAATTAATAAATTCAATGATTTTTTGATTATTTGAAATTTGTTACTTAATTTTATTTTACAAATGAATAGTTCATTTAAATTTGCCAATTTTTTTTTCAAAAATTCTTACCAAAAGCACAAAGTAAAATTACACTCATTACCTACTGATTAGATATTTTTTTTTAATTGAAAAAATATTTTTAAATTGTAAAAATTCAAAATGGAATTCAAAACTTGAAAAAATATAGAAAAACTCATGCAATACCTATGTATTAGCAACACTGCATCACAGATGTCGCTAAATCATTTATATTATATTTG
This sequence comes from Paracoccus marginatus, assembly GCA_900065295.1. Classification (NCBI taxonomy): domain Eukaryota; kingdom Metazoa; phylum Arthropoda; class Insecta; order Hemiptera; family Pseudococcidae; genus Paracoccus; species Paracoccus marginatus. Next base: position 4,822 of record FIZT01048672.1, read on the forward strand.
CGTTGGGTTCACTTCGAACTGTAGGTACTTGAAATACTACTCAAAAATGAATTCAAGACAGGCACGTGATTTTTATTCAAACTCAGTACCTACACTTATTCGTAACATGTACGTCAGCAGACAATGTATGCGACTTATACGTACTAAGGTGTTCAATTTAAAATAAGTACCTAAGTAGATATGAAAAAAATGTTCGCCAAATTGGACCGTTTGATCGAAAATATCACCGTCGAGCCCAGCACCCTGTTCTATGGCACCGCCTTTATCATCTTGAGCATGGTAAATACGAATCTTTACTTGCAAAAATCATGTCGCTTCAACGTCACCTCGGAGCCGGACCTGAATACGAGATGCGACGACGAAAAACTAGGAGTACTGTTCGCCTCGAAAATCAACTCCGACTATCGTTTCGTCATGCTCGTCTTGTGCATCCTCTACACCATATTGTCGACCTGCTGGAGCGACGAGGCTGGAAAACGTCGTCGACCTTTGATTTACCTACCAATTATTGGACTAATACTGCAGTCTGCGTCCGGTGTAATGCATTCGTATTTCTGGCAATGGCCACCGATCGCAGCAGCTTTATCGGAAATGAGTTGCGAAGCAATCACCGGTGGAATTGTATTGATGTTGACGTCGACTCAGCTATACATCTGCGATGTATCGACAACCCAAGAACGTACCATGAGGATGGGTATTCTGTTAGCGGTTCGAACCCTATGCCAGCAACTGGGCAGTGGAAGTGCCGGATTTATACTTCGAGCAGTTGGATTTTTTTACTCGTATTTAATTTGTTTGGTTATGGCGATAATCTCGTTAGTCTTGGCGATGATTTTTGTCAGAGATGTGTCAGTGCCGGTGGAAAAGAAACAACATTTCGTTCAATTGTTCAACCTCACCAGGATCGTTGGCAGTTTTAGAGTGGTTTTTAAGAAAAGTTTGGGAAAAAACAGGATTATAGTTGTATTACTGTTTACCGTTCATAATTTGGTGGTTTTCACCACTCAAGGTGAGTTGTGTTATTGCGGAATTTGTTGTGATCAAAAAATTTTTCGTGTAATGAAAGGGTTGAATTTTTCAGGCGAAAAAAACGTGGTTTATTTATTTTTTAGGTATAAATTCGATTGGGACGAAAGAGAATACAGCTTTTACGTGGTTTATAAAAATGTTGGAATTATTTTTGGTAATTGTCCAAACTCGTCTAACGTAGGTAGGTAAGTTCAGATGCGAATTGAAAATCTATTATTTGACTTGTTTGCATTTGTCAGGAACTATGTTTTGCTCGGTTGTGCTGAGTAAGATTTTTAAAATACACGATGGCGTAATTGGAATGTTTGCTGGGTTCTGGGATACTGTGGCTGTGCTGTGTTATTTATTCGCCTACCAGAATTGGCAGCTTTATGCAAGTTAGTGATTTTTTATTTATTCGAATGTTTTGCTCGAAACGATTTTTTTTAAATTTATCTGTCCAAAATAATTAAGTAATAATATTTTTATTCCAATTTTTTGTTTTTATAATTAAGCTGTGTCATTTAAATTTCCAGTTTTTTGTGATTTTTGCAAAATACAAATTATTCAAATTACCTTTAAGATTTTGATTTTTAAAAAAATTTATCAGTGTGTTTAAAAATTTTATTTTCATGTTCTGAAAATTTTTTTCGTTCATTTTCAGCTTCAACTTTCAAATTTCATTTGGGTTTATAGATTCTGTTGTAATTTATTAGTTTTTGTTTGACTTGGGGGCTACCTTATAATTTTTTCAATTAATCTATTTTTTCAAATTTTCCCAATTCATTTTTTCTTACAAATCTGGTCAATTTGATAAATTTTTTCGATTTTTTTTCTATTTTAATCCTTATTTTTCAAGATTTGGCACGTTTTCTAGTGATTTTTTCTCAATATCTTGACCAATTTTTCATAGTAGAAATTTTTAATTTTTTTAATTTTTCAAGTAAACATACTTATTACTTGAGCCCTTTTTTCTGTATTTTGGGCTTCAGTCAATTTTTTCAAAAATTTTCTTCAGGTTTTCAACCGTTTTTAAAGATGGAAGCGGGTAATCATTTTTGATTTAATAGCTTCACATTTTTTTTTTTTTTTTAAATTTCAGTTCCTCTATTTGAAATGTTTCATGGTTCTGCTTTATCAGTGAGCGCATCATTCTTCAGTAAATATTACGGCAACAGCGAATTGGGTAGATATTTACTCCTTATTGATTATTAGATACCTTAATTTTCAAGATTGTTTATTTTTTCATCATTTGCAGGCCGATTATATGCTGTTCTTTGTGTCTTCAGTCTGATAATTCCGGCTTGCCACCCATCTTACAATATTATTTTCCAAAAAACTATAGACTTCTTCCCTTCAGCTTTTTTCATACTCAGTGCATCCCTCGACGTGATAATCATTATTTTATATTGGTGAGTAGATAGATAAGTATGTATCTATTAGGTACGTAATAGTAGATTATCATACCTAACCTACTTACCTATTATCTAAATCCATTGATTACATTACATAACAGCGTGTACCTATAAGAAGTACCTCTTTAATACGAAACTAAATTGTTTTATTACAGTGCATCGTATATACTTTGTCGGAAGATTGGTAAACTGCCAGATATGGCTGCCACAACCGCCTGAAGCAAAAAGCAAACTGATAATCTTCAATTAGACAGATCTTTATTGTGCCGAACCTACAATCTATGTACCTACTTGTAATGCATAGTAATTATGTGTAGTGTACCGAATGCGCTGTTTGCGTGATCAGTTCCAACATACTACTTGTCCATTTTTTCAAGTTGGTCAATTTTTCAAAATTTGTCGATTTTCTAAAATTTGTCGATTTTCTTAAACTTGTCGATTTTCCAAAATTGGTCAATTTTCCAAAATTTGTCGATTTTTTCAAAATTTCAAAATTTGTCAATATTTCAGAATTTGTCAATTTTCCAAAATTATTCAATTTTCTAAAATTTGTCAATTTTTCAATATTTGTTATTTTTCATAATTGGTCAATTTTCCAAAATTTGTCGATTTTTTCAAAATTTCAAAATTTGTCAATATTTCAGAATTTGTCAATTTTCCAAAATTTGTCGATTTTTTTAAAATTTGTCGATTTTTTCAAAATTTGTCTGTTTTCCTGAATTTGTCAATTTTTCAAAATTTGTCAATTTTTAAAATTTGTTGATTTTTCAATGTTTGTCATTTTTCATAATTGGTCATTTTTTCATAATTTGTCGATTTTTTCAAAATTTCAAAATTTGTCAATATTTCAGAATTTGTCAGTTTTTTTATCCCAAGACTTGATGGCTGTTCAGAGTTCAGTTGCTCACATTCATTTCGACTTGGATGAAATTTTTGACATATTCTGTGGATAATCAAGAAACAATACGTTATTCCTACTAATTTTGGGTCGTAGAATTCGAATTTTGCCCTGAAATTGAGCTTACTTCATTTCATTTTTGATTTTTACACTTCTCCTGGTATTTTAGCATTTGTGGGTAATTTTTCAACTTTTCGAAAAGCGATTCCAATACAAAAATCGACGTCAGATTCTTATTCTGCGGCCTTGAATAAGTCGAAAACACATTTCAGATTTTTTGTTATTGGTCAGAAGCGTGGTTTCAAAAATTTCCCATCCGAAGACTTAATATGGTTGTTCAGTTGTTCACATTCTAATTCCCCCTGGAAAACCCAGAAACAATACTTTTCAACTTCGTCAATTCAATTTTCCAACTTTTGAAAATTGTAAATTTTCTTCTTTGGTTAATTTTTTCAATTGTTCATCTTTTTTGTTCTTTGATACCTAGTTCTCTTTTCCGAATAGATTTCTGGAGTTTCCAGTTTCATTTATTCATTTTCTGGTTTACCGATGCACTTTTCAGGGGTTTCAAAATTTTTTACCATTAGTAAAATTTCCAAGCATCGACTCTGGTTTTTTTTTTAGCATTACAAACCTTTCATTCGTATAAAAAATTTTAGAAAGTAAATGTTGTAGAAAAGAAACACAACACCGTTCAAATAATCTCGATATATCCTACCGATGCAAATGGTGTTCATAGTATTACTTACAGGTGGTCGTAAATTTTGTGATACACTGAACATGTTTTACAAGCTGTTAGCCTCGAATGAAGCTAGTAAATTTAGGTGACCTGTCTGAATAACTGATTACACTACCGTAACTCCATCGCTATACCTAAGTATACGTCATTCGAATATCTTCACGGTATTCAGAATGCGAATTGTTTCTTCTCAGATGTCGCAAAACCGTCATTATGATAATGCGTGTACGTTTTTTTTTTATTATTCGAGTGCAATAATTACAATACTAAATATGTTTTCAAGCGAGCTGCGTGACGCTACTCGTGATTTTTCAAAAATCGAAGATACTTGCGCGTAGTAGATGCATCGTCGAAGTAGTTTACGAGCTAAGTAGGTACCAAAAAGTTAGTATCTCAAACATGGTTTAAAAGTTTAATTTGAAAAAAACAACAAAAAAATAAAATGTTCGTGAAGTGGGCCCATTTGGTCGAAGACATCACCGTCGAGCCGTGCTTCCTTTTCTACTTCACCGCCTACCTCATCTTGGAAATGGTAAATACGAATCTCTACTTGCAAAAATCATGTCGCTTCAACATCACCTCGGAGCCGGACTTGAACACGAGCTGCGACGACGAAAAACAAGGAGTGCTTTTCTCATCGCAAATGAACTCCGAGTATCGTTTCGCCATGCTCATTACGTGCATCCTCTACACCATATTGTTGACTTGCTGGAGTGACGAGGCTGGAAAACGTCGTCGACCTTTGATTTACCTACCCATTATCGGACTAATACTGCAGTCCACCTCCGGCATGATGCATTCGCATTTCTGGCAATGGTCGCCGATCGCAGCAGCTTTCACCGAAATGGGCAGCGAAGTGATCACCGGCGGAGTTGTGCTGATGTTGACGTCGACTCAGCTATACATTTGCGACGTGTCGACGACCGAAAACCGTACCATGAGGTTGGGCCTCCTGTTGGTGATTCGAACCGTGTGCGAGCAATTGGGCGGCGGAAGCGCCGGATTTATACTTCGAGCCGTCGGTTTCTTCTATTCCTATTTGATTTGTTTGGCGATGACGATAATCTCGCTAGTTTTGGCTTTGATTTTTATCAGAGATGTATCGGTGCCGGTGGAAAAGAAACAACATTTTATTCAATTTTTCAACCTCAATAGGATCGTCGACAGTTTTCGAGTGGTTTTTAAAAAAAGTTTGGGAAAAAAGAGGATCATAGTTGGAGTACTATTGGCCATTTATGTCATGGTATTGTTTACCACTTTGGGTGAGTTTTTTTCTTACGATAATAATTATGAATCGATCATAATGTTTTTTTTTTTTCTAATAGTTCATTCATTTTTTTTTTTTTTCAGGTGAAAAAACCGTGTTTTATTTATTTTTCAGGTATAAATTCGAGTGGGACGAGAGGCAATTTAGCTTCTACGTGATTTATAAAAATACTCTAATTATTTTAGGTAAATTTTCAACTCACATTCATCATAGAGTAGGTATAGGTAACCAGTTCAAATGGGAATTTATGTTCAAATGATAACATCTTGTTTACTTTTCAGGAACTATGTTTTGCTCGATTGTGCTGAGTAAGCTTTTTAAAATACACGATGGCATAATTGGCATGTTTGCTGGGGCGTGGGACACCGTAGCTGTGCTGTGTTATTTATTTGCTTACAGGAGTTGGCAACTTTACGCAAGTTAGTGATTTCTTTTATTTAGTTGTTAATTTATTTTGCTTCGGAATGAATGCTCTTCCAGATTTTTTGAATTTTTTCTTTTGTTTTTATTATTGTTTGGGAACAATTTTTGGAGTGGGGATGTTTAAAAATTTCTCACGATCTTTTCAAATTTTTCTCCATAATTCCTGCTTGATTTTTTTTCATCGGTTTTTCCCAATATTCAAGAACAGTTTTCGCTTGAGTATTTTTTTTTTTTTTAATTTTTGACTACTTTTGGGTGACGATTAATTTTAATTTTTTTTCACCGGTTTTCTTTTCAAGTTTGAAAAGTTGTTTCGATTTTGGCCTCTTTTTTCAGAACTTTTTTTTCAGTTGGTAAAAGATTTCTTCTGAAACTTTTTTTTAGAAAGTTGGGACATTGTTTGAAAAAAAAAAAAAAACATCCTATACTGTGCTGTGCTCAAGTACTTGGAAAATGAACGTAAACAATTCATTACCTATAGGTATCTTACTTTTGTTTAATTTCAACATTCTTTTCTATTTTTTTCAATTTCTATCTTCAACATTTTGAAAAATAAATTTTCGTGTAATATTCAAGTTTTGATCAATTTTTTTTTCACTTTTTCCAAAATTTTGATCAGTTTTTTTTTCAATTTTCAAAATTTCATTAAAAATTTTCTAGGAATTATTTTTTAAACTTTTGACAATTTTTCTTCAATTTTTACCAAATTTTTAAAAATAATAAATTTCACTTCATTTGATTTTTATTATTTTTTTCTAATTTTTCAAATTCAATTTCCTTGAATTTTTCTCATTTTTTTTTTAAATTTCTCAAAAATGAAATATTTTTGCTATTCCCCTTACTTAAACAATTTTTTTATTCGGATTTCAAACAGTTCATGTTTTGTTTTTTTTAATCAAACTTCTTAAATAAAATTTTGACCACTATTTAAATTTTTTTTTTTTTTAATCAAAATTTTGAAAATCAAATTTCTGTATGATGTTTCCAGCTCGCATTTTCTCAACTCTGGATCAATTTTTTTCCAACATTTTTTTTTGAAAAAATTCTGATTAGTTTTTTTTTTTTAATTTCAAGGTTTCTTTAAAAATTTTCCAGGATTTATTTTTATAAATTTTGACAATTTTTAAAAAATTTCCACCTGAAAATTAAATTTTTGATTTCTTAAAATTTCCTTGAATTTCTTATTTATTTTTTTATAATTTAAAAAAAAAATGATATTTTGGCTATTTTCGTGAACAATTTTTATTAAAAATTTCGAACAGTTACGTATGTTTAATTCCAATTAAATTTTTGTTGAATGTTTTTTTTTTTTTATTTTGTCCAACTTCTTAAATAAAACTTTTACTACTTTTTTAAAGACAAAAACTTCGTTCTAGTATCTACTTGGTTAATTTTTTAAAACCTCTTTCATTGCAGTTCCCTTATTCGAAGTGTTTCATGGTACAGCGTTATCGGTGAGCGTGTCATTCTTTAGTAAATATTACGACAGTAACGAATTCGGTACGTATCTTACCTGTGAATGCCTTCGTATGATCATCCGAGCAAAAAACTTTCAATTTTTATGTGTTATTTATTTATTTTTATTTATTTTTTTTTTGTAATTTTCAGGCAGATTGAACGCTGTTCTTTGCGTATTCTCTCTAGTAATCCCAGCTTGCCATCCATCTTATAATATCATCTTCCAAAAAACCTTAGACTTCTTCCCTTCAGCTTTCTTCATACTCAGTGTCTCGCTGGACGTGATAATAATTATTCTATATTGGTAAGTAAGCGAGTACGTACCTATTACCTAAGTGAACGAATAGTTACTAAGCTACTAGGTCATCCATATACCTCTTATCTAAATCCATTGATTAATTTCATAACCATTTATAAACGAAGTACTTGTACTTAGATACGATACAAAATTGTTTTATTACAGTATATCGTATTTACTTTGTCGGAAGTTTGATAAGCAGTCTGAGGTTACTGCCACCACCTGAAACGCGAAGAGCTGATGAACTTGAAGTGATTCTAATTCTGATTCCCAATTTATGTACCTGTTTCCAATTAAATATGACCCTCGTTGCGTCAAATCTGCGTGTATTTTTGGCACGTTATGCGTTGTTTACTTACTATTTTTTTCACATGATTTATTTTTACTCGAGTATCAAAATTACCTCGGTACGCGTGGAAAGATTGCAGATAAGCTCACACACATCCTAATAGCTGTATGAATAAATAGTTTACTGGGTTCAATATCCATCATTGAACTTGAGAGGTCCCATTGTCAGATGCATGATGTAAGGTGTCCGAATTTCGGTGTAATTGCGTGGTTAGTACTTACATTAAATCGACCATTTGCGATACGACGAGTATACCTTACCTACATAGGTAATTAAGAATTTGATTTTGTATAATCATTTGTACCTGTAGGCCATTTGAATGTCACTCACTATGTCTGGTATAAATGATGAGAAAGCTGGTACCTACGTGGTACATGGCACATGATCGATACGATAATTAGTTGCACTTTTTCTAAGAACTCAAACTCTGCAAATTTTTTTTCCCCCGTAGGATTGGTCGATATTTTTACTTTTGCTGATGAGAAAAAAAGTAATGGAATATTTTCTAAATGAGTCGTAACCGTTTTTAAAAACAAATCGAGCTAATTAACCACGATAAAACAGCAACAATAATGTGTTAATTCGATACGTACGTACATTCGTGTTGGCTACTGACTAGTCAGATTTGCCAACTGTGCGAAGCCTAAAGTAATCTTGTAGTGAAGGTCGCAGCCGCTACGGTAGTTGCTAGACGAAAATGGGGAATTTTTCAAAACTGTAATCACCTATCTACGTACTTAAGTTTCATTCAAAAAACCCGAAGAATGAAAAAGTGAAAAATTACTCGTAGGTACCTATCAAAGTATGCCACGGTATTTTTCGATTTTGCCTAAATTATCGCGCACTTGAAACGCTAAATTCTTGGGGTAAAAATATATGTAGAACGAGGGTGCGAATATTGGTCAAATGAAAATTCTGATGACAAATACAAATGTAAGGTAATGCTATCTATATTACCTCACAGATAACAACACTTTATTCATTTGTCATTTTATCATCTTTCCGAATCGTACCTATTTGTAGTTCGTAGTTCGTACTTACATGTAGTGAGATAGATTTAGCAACACGGTGTATTTGTGGTCGTAGTTTTGTAATTTCATTTGCAGGTATTTATCTACTTATTTTACTTAGTTGATTTTCAGTTGTATAGATTTCATTTGTTTTCTTTATACTTACCTACTTTAATAAATCATTTGCAGAATGCAATTCAAACTGACCTAACATCGTTCTTATTGCTACAAAATAATACAAAACTACGACCACAAATTCACTGTGTTGCTAAATCTATCTCACTACATGTAAGTACGAACTACGAACTACAAATAGGTACGATTCGGAAAGATGATGAAATGACAAATGAATAAAGTGTTGTTATCTGCGAGGTAATGTAGATAGCATTACCTTACACAGATTCAGCGAGTCAAATTACTCCCCTTTAGACACTTTGCACAATAATTTTGACAAAACTCGAAAATTTGATTTTTTGTATATTTTTTTTTGGAAAATACGTCAAGAGAAAAAATCGAATTTTTCGAGTTTTGCCAAAATTATCGTGAAATGTGTTTGAATGGAGTAATTGGACCCGCGGAATTCGAATTTGGCATCAGAATTTTCATTTGGTCAATATTTACCCTTTGTGCCCCCCCCCCTCGCGAACATGAAATCCACGAGGTGAAAATTACGTTTCTCGCGATTATCGGCCCTTAGCACAACAAAACCCACGTGCGGTGAACAGAGTTGGACCCAATCGACGAGCCACCGAGAAAATCTCGATGGACTGCGCTGAGAATGCGCCGATGAGAGTAGAAT
>FIZT01048675.1:0-40587 GCA_900065295.1 Paracoccus marginatus
GGGAGGCTCGAGGAGGCTTTTGGATATGTGATAGAGTAGACCCTTTTCTACATACTTAATAAATCAAAAAAACGTTTTGTAACTATTAGTTTGAGGTCAGGGCATTTTTGGTTCTATTTCTACCGGACTGGTATAAGAGCCAGAGCTGGGTCACAGGATAAAATTGCTCGTATAGTACCTAGCTACCTACGAGGACTTGAGATTCAATTTTAAAGATACACGATCAGCACAAATTATGTAAATGCGAATTCAGGGGTTTTTTTCCTACAAATGCATTTTTAGCTAATGTTTGATTTCAGTTTTTCACAAGTGATGAGCGACAAGACTAACTCAGTCTCATCAGTACCTATCACTAAAATCATTGCTCATCATTTTACATATACTCTCATAGGAATTGAAATTGAAAAAAAAAAATAGAATAAAAAAATAAATTACAAAACAAACACGTTCCGTTCTGTTCCATTCCAGCTGAAAAAGCTTAAATCTCATACATACTCGTACGTACAAGAGCTTTCTTCGCACGACCTTGAATGGTGAAATTTTTCAAGCATGACCTAGCTTCGAAATAAATATTTATAAATACTATCACGTCGTGACGTAAAATTATACGACAAAAGAAAGAATTAGCAACAAAAAATTTAATAAAATCGAAAAAATATCGCAACCAAACTGTCGAAGTCATTATTCGAATTAAATTAAAAGCACGGTCGTGACGAGAAATTGGAAAAAAATCAATTCTTACGTCATCTTCTAAACTTGATGGCTTTTGCACGGTTCGCAAGAATTTTAACTACTCCTATTAGCAAATTTTTGGCACTCGTTTCCGCAGTCACCGTTGCCGCACCGCAGCCATCGAAACTATTCGACGAATTTTCCCATTTCAATGGGTACGCGACTACGCGTATCGCGCTTTTTGACACGTGATTTTATTCTGTTTCGTGAAAAGTTTGCAGTGTAACAGTTTTTTTTTTTTTTTTTTTTGGAATGGAGAGTCACTATTCTTTTTTAAGCTGACGAGAAAAATCCCAGTTTAATCATGATCGCATTATACTTACTTCTTCAAAATTGAATTTCATCACTCAAAAATTCACTGTGCAAAAAATAGCAGTTTACGAGTTGATTAAATTTGGTAATAATTTTCAAGTGTGATTCTACGAACTCGATAGTATATAAAATACTAGTTGATGATACGAGTGAAAATTTGAAATAAATGAAGCAAGGCAGCACGACTATACAAACACGACACAAACGAAAACAGATCAAATGCGAGATTTCAATAAAAGTGGATTGAAAAATAAAAGTTGAAACGGAAGCAAAATAATATAATACTATGCACTTTTCCCTTGAAGCAAACTTATATCCTATCTAAAAAATCAGAAGAAAGTTTCAAATAACTAAGTATCACTTTTTCAATACCTTTAGTTTAGCTAGTAAGAAACAAAGAGAGAAAAATTAAATTTCCGAGCTTCTCATAATAACACCAATTTAAATTTCCACACATGGAAGCAATTTAACGTGGAGAGCATACCTTCTTCACTCCTTTTGTCTTCGTCAAGAAATTCCTAAGTGCTCAAATGAACAAGCACGGGCGAAACGCGCGTACTACATACTACTACTATTTTACTATTACAAACGCTCAAAGACGTTCACCACATTTATAACTGTGATTTACAGCTGTACCACGTCTGTTCTTTTAACCAGAAGGACCGCTGTAAATCATCCATATCCCGTTGATCTATCTTTTTTTCTTTTTTTATTTAAAAAAAAAATAATAATAATTATTAATGACGAGTACTCCTTTTCTTTTTATGCGATTATACTTTCAACGAATATCAAAACGCATATGTAGCAACATGTAAATTACATAAATAGTTGACGTATTCGTTGTTTGAATGCTTGGTTTGTAAGTACAAATATTTTTTCTGGGAAATTTATGCTGAAACCCACTATAATTTGGTTGATTTTTACGATTTCAAATTTATCAAATATTTAGATCCCAATTTGCGTATGCATATTGTACAAAGATGTGTACTGTGTAGTATAGAAAACATAGAGAAAATAGTAGCTTCAGTTCTAGTCCCTTACGCCGATTTTTTTTCTAAAATATTTTATTGTAGGGTAGATTTCTCATCACACAAATACCGCACACGATATAATATGGTTCACCCAGTACATACACATATTATCGTAAAACTCTCAGTGAAAGAGCACTACACATACACATGCATGCCAATAAGTTCAGGATCACTACAAAAAATCATATTCTTCAACTCCAATAACCATTGTAAGAGCGAACTACAAAGTAAGTAGTTAATAAATACATAACCGAAAATAGATACACATTCCACACACACATATACACAACTTCGTTGCGCATTACTACAATTTTACAGCATGGTAAACCACGCGTCGCTTTAACCTTAAAATATCAAAGCTATATAAACAGTCTAGAGGGAAAGGAGGAAGGGACGATAGTCGACGACAAGCGGTCTAGTGCCAGAACAGTTCCTCATACATCAAAAATTTTAATAACTCATTACCAGAAACAAGAGCAAGTTACACTACTTGTTAGACTACACGCTTAATTCTTCGAAGTTCTTCAACCCTCGCCTTCAAAGACAACTGTTTATAGAAGTTGTAGCTGTTTAGGTGTTGTCGATATAAAAAGAGGAAAAACTTTACCTACACAGCAATATGACGCCTTTCAGGTGAGGGGGGTAAAGGCTTCGACAAAAATACCTTAATTTTAGCGCTTCCGCGTGGCTGATTGGCTACCACACAAAATTTACCAATTTCTATCCTCACCAGAAGTCTCAACATACTCGTATGTTGGTCAGACAATATTTTTGTTCAGGATACATTTTCTGATGATAATCTGTTCCCCAAACTGAAAATATTAGGTGCCGAACTGCCGACCTGCCGACTAACTTTGATTCTAGTGAGCATCTTGAGTGACCTTGAAGCTCCAACTTCCTGAGTGACTGTTCACTTGTATCAAAAAATTCTCTCTACAATCCCTGCATTTTTTGTTTACTTAATTTTTAGATGAAAATTTTTCCATAGTGAATAGCACTCAAAAATTAGTGGAAATACTTATCGAAATTAAGAAATGTTCTCATTTTTGAAATGAGGTTCTGTCATGTAGAAGGTAGGGTAGATGAAATTTTTTTAAACTACTCCTTCAAAACACATGTGGTGCAGTCACGGGTGCAGTGCACCCCGAAAGAAAATAAACTAAACGTAAGCTTGGTAATAAACATGACCAAAGCAGAGACATAGCCGGAATTGTACGAGTAGCATACTTAAATATCAAATGAATTCTTCACAATTATTCATTATTGATGCGAAAATTAATCATTCATTTTGTGGAGACATGATTTCAAAATCTACATTTATTATGATGACGACTTCAGTATCAAAACTCTGTGCAGAGACAACTATTTTTTATTTTTGGGTAATAATGATGATAAATTCAGCACCTATCAAAACATTAAGCACGGATACGAAAATCTCAACAAGTTGATAAAACAGTGGTTCATTTTCAAATTACACCTCGCCTTGAAATTTCAACAGTAACACCGAGCTCCAAGAATCAACAGATGAGAGAAGTCACTGTTAGTACACTATACTGGAGATAAATTCCTTCACGAATTCGCGATTCAATCTTTCGACAGAACGATAGGATTATGACTGATGCAGTGATCAAAAATATCAGTAAGAACAAATAATGAATTACTCGGGATTATTTGTGATAGAATTTTTTCAAATAAAGGTGAAGAAATAAACAACATACAGCAAAATAAATAATAATCGTTTCAATTAATAATTAACCCAACTCAAAACACGGCTAATAAAAGACATATTTTACTGCAGAGAGCAGCACAACACATCCCACAATCAAATCGCAACTCGAAAGAATTTCACGATGAATTTTAGTAATGTTAAAAGTATAACTCGAAAATAATCATGAAATCATAATTTACTTCATTTTTTGGTCAAATAACTAATTCTAGCACTTTCATTTATACAACGCCAAGTCAGTATGAGGCTCCTAAAAGGTACGTAACATGAAAAGAAAACTTACTTATCTCTGGGATCAATCCATGTAGTCTTTTTGTTATTGTGGTCGATAAAATACACTTTTCCATCGAAATCAGTACCGTAATCCCAGCCCGCAGGTAAGGGCATTTCTGCACTTTTTTTTCGCGGCATAATTCACAAAAATCCATTCGAAAATATTGTAAATAAAACGCGCAACGACTAATTCACTTCGCCATCTTGAAATGTGGATGATTATCACGAACGACGAACGCAGCGCGAAGCGGCTGACATCACTTTACCGACCAATCAGAAAACAGATTCCATAGGAATGGAATGCGGCTATTAGCCTATTACCAAATCATAACACGGAGATTGAGATTGATATAACCCTTTATTGCCTAATGCATTAACCAATGTACGTATCATGTTATCTGATACAGTACAATAATTAGAAAACAAATTTCACTCCAAACAAAGTATAATCTTTTTGAGGGTGTGAGACTCGTCTTGAAATAATAAAACTTTTCTCTCTTCTGAATTATTTTTTCTCAAAGTATAAAATTTTTAATTAATTTTTTCAAAAACTTTCACGTTAAACTGAGTATGCGTCCCAATTTGGTGCGATGATTTTCAAAATTTTGTTTACAATTTAAGATTTTCTCCTGAAGTAAAAATATTTCATATCTTCGTATCTTTCGAATTTCGAGTGTATATAATATTGAAAAAATGAAATTCAATGGATAATGAACGGTTAAAAATAAAAACTATAATTAATTTCATCATTTCAAAATTGAAATAAATTTACCTACACTGTTGTACCTAATCCTAAGTAATTTCATTGCACTTGATACAAGTTTTTAAGCGCAATAAATCTTATTTTTTATACGATTGCTACCAGTTGCTACATTACATGAGTAGCAGAATAATTAGGTATGCATCTCCAAAAATGTGCGAGTTGGATCATGTTCATTTAAGTAACATAATTGAAAATAGAAATCAGTCACAAATTCAATGAATGAATAATATAACGTTGACGATGAAGGAAGATAAAATGTTATGCAAAAGTTAGTCTTTTCGAATTCTCCTCGAAGATCAAATCTTGCTAAATAATTGTACTCCAAAACTACTTCGAAATAGTCACACCTCAGGAAAATGCAAAAACGATTTTGTTGAAGGAAATGTAGTGCACTAATTATGTTGCTAAAAGATAGGATTATTATGCAATGAAATACTTTAAAGCAAATCACTTTTGATTCATATTTATTCGCTTATTATAAATAATAAAAAAATCAAAAATAATAATATGAAAAATATTTTTTAAAAAAAAATTTAATAACTGAATTATACCAAATTATACACAAATAATTTTTTCCATTTTGCACATGATTTATTTACGTGGAGCGGAGCATGAATTTGAATTCCAATGAAGCAGCGTGCTCTATCACTCTTATGCGTAAGTTCTGTGTTCTCTGTTCTCTCCAGCAGTTTTTTATTCAACCCGAAGAAAAATAATAAAAAAAATATCTTGAAAGTAATTTATTAAACATTTATTTCTCATTTTCAGGAGGCAAAGATGAGTTTCATTACAAGGATACTTACTCAAGCTCAAAAAATACTGTTTAACATGTTTACAAGTTACAATAATTATATCATTTAATGTAAATAAATTAGGTACCTAATGTAGAAAGTAGAAAATATGTCTACAGAAGATAGGAAGAGAAAAGAGATCAATAATTAATTTTTAAAGAACCACAACTACTGTATGTTAATTATTAAACCTGTACCTATACCTATTTATTAATACTTACTCATAGTAATCATTACGATGAGAGTAGTAAGCAAGTAATGACCATCAGTTTCAAATAGTTTCGAATGATCAAGCTCAGTACATTACCTACGTATTTCTTTGCTGGAAAATCTCAAATTTATGGTGGTCGAGTTCATATCTTCTTTCATTTCTTATTTTTAATAAACACAGTTTTCTTTATCAATGTTTCCCGGCCAGTCACAAGTCATCATTTTTTGATTCCATGCAGTGCCAGGTCGACATTTAAATTCAATTTTTTTATTATGTACGCACCTATAATACTGAACAAAGAGGTTTCGAAGAAATGTTATTGCGTGTGTAGATAAATACATTGTACAATGTATATAATATTATGAATGTAATTTTTAATTGAAGGGCGAATTCTTTTGCATCAATAGCTTACCTTGTCACAATCATTGTGAGGTAAATAATCTCCAATTCTGCATTCAATTTGTTGATCAACATCAATATCCACAATTTCATTCTCAATGGTTGATGAACTTATTGGACGTTTCGTGGTACTTGATGTGGTTTCGGTTGTTGAAGGTGATGATAACGAATGTGTTGTTGATTCAGGAGTTGTAATTTTTTGAGTAGTTAACTTTGAAGTAGTTGGTTCTGTCACTTTTGTCGTTGTTGTGGAACTAGTTGTGAATTTTGTAGTACTGGGAATAGAAACTCCGTTTTCGGAAGGCGTACTTGGTGGACGTGCCCACTCCGCCTGAAAAATTTCCAGAAATGAAATTATGCACGACTGTACCGTATACGCAAGTGACACATCAGCATCAAGTTATAGAAATTAATAGGTAACAGAAAACATAATTTCTCATTATCTTCTTTTGGTTGGTGTTTTTTAAAATTTTAGTGTTGAAAATGAAAATATTTCAGAAAGTTATTAGTATGCCTACGTTCGATATGTATGCAACCAATGTGCATCCCTTGACAAATGGGTAGGGTTAAATTTTTGTACCTAATATGGTGGTTTTGAAATTTCAACTTTTTAATTCATCAAAATTAATACTCTAAGGGTAGCATTCTTGAAAATTTGTCATTTTGTTAACATTTATTAAAATTTAACGTAGGTATCTATCTGTTAAAAAATTCTCAAACACTTGAAATTTTATGAGTTTTTTTTTTCACTGAGTGATAGCACTTCGACTTTGTCAGCCTTATGAATAGCAATTAGCAAATAATTAAAATTGATTGAACTTCACCGTTGGTGTGGTAGAAACTTCACGATCGGGAACAATATAATTTTTCATATTATGGTGTAAAATTGTAATCAGTGGATTGACTGGACCACATAGTCCTCTGAAGTCATCCATATCTATCGCCCATGTCATTGCACCACCGTAAGCTTTATTTTTGATAAAATCCATTTTAATTTGAACACTGGCAGGATTTTCATAGCCAATCCATTGCGTGCCTACAAATGTATAGAATTTATTTTCAATTTATACCTAACGTAAAACCTATGTATTTGTATTGTAACGCGTAACCTATGAATATTAATTAATTTATTATTTAATACTTGGTATTTAAGAGGAGTCTTCACTCCTTACGTACCTTTATAGGTATAGGGGCATTGGCCAATATCATCCCACTTCTCAGTCCAACCATGACTTTCATTCTTGAATAACATACAAATCTGCAAATGAATTTATAAATAATTAAATATTTACTTTGTAGATAAGCGTAATATACTTATATGTAAGTGATATAACTACATATTTTATATGGCCAATGCTTCCTCTATTAGTTGAAAAAGTAATAACGAGCGGGTATAGTTTTCAAAAATATTTTTTCATCACTCCGCAAAGTCGGTTCCTACCGTTACTTACTTCGTAATAGGATAAAAATCCTTTTGCCTTCGTGTAGTTTCCTGGCTTGCCGCCACCAGCTTCTTTGTTTATGTATGTCCCAAGTTTATAATCTTGATTTCCAGCACTTAGTGTAAAAGTTCTGCCATAGAATGGTATTCCAACAACAAGTTTTCTAGGTGGACATCCGAGGTTTTCCCACAATTCCAAACCATCATTCTATTTCATAATTTCATTTCAATATGTAGTAGGCATCTTGTTAATGATTTTCAAGACAGCCATAGGTAGGTATATAATAATCCTAATACTTATAAATTATTTTTAAAAATAGGTAGGTATGGGCTTACCACATTTAACCCTGAATAACCCCATTGGTCATGTGGTCTTCTATAAAGTGGACTGTGAACGTCTGCAAATCCAGCCCAATTGCCTCTAAGGTCGTAAGACATCACATGAACAGCATCTACGATTCTACGATTTTTTCGGCGTTAGTCGGTAATAAATTTATAATTATTTCTTCGCTTGCTGCTGCGAAAATCTGATCAACATTTCAAACATACTGGCATAGTCCTTCAACGTAATAGCCTTCCTGCAATCTAAACTTCGCCAGTGGTACCGCTATCGTTATTTCCCATTCCGGATTTTCTTTGTCAAAAGCTCTTCGTAACTCTTGTATGAAGTAGTAGTACAAGTTTCTGTCGTTGAATGATCCACCACGGTCACTGGCACCCGGATATTCCCAGTCGACATCAAATCCGTCAAAAGAAAACTCTTTCATGTACTCTATTCCGTGAAGAAAAATTTGAGAACCCATCCAAAATTCAGTACAAGCATATAGGTACCTATACTTTTCTGAAGACAACATGATCTGATTACAAGTTCAGTACTCACGAACGACGCTTTGAATGAAAGTAGCTCTTCTTTCTTTTACTGAAACCATCCGCGAATACTTTTTACCGCCATCTCCCCAACCACCAACTGCTAATTCTAGTTTCAAATCAGGATACTTATTTTTTAGTGATGTGAAATTTTTGAATCCATTCATGTCAATATCGACCTACGGGCAAACAAGAGTAGGTACATACATGTTGTGAGACTTGATTCGCACAAGACTCGAATCATATCAATGAGCAGGAATTGAACATTTAGACCTCTAATCTGTACAATTATTCAATAATATTTACTCAGGTAGCTTCAGACTATTCATCCACTTACATATTACGTATGTAGATCGGTATATATAATACCTGTCAAGTGTCATGCAGCGACTTACCTCTGGATCTAAAACAAGAATTTCCCATGTAACATTGCTCACACCCACAAACGAATAGATCACGTGAGTACACATATCTCCTGGAATATCATCGATAGTGTATCTTCCAACATCAGGTCTATAAATTGCCCAATTACTGAAATAACAGACCACTCTTCCTCGATCTACAATGCCAAAATAATAACTTTTTATAAAATTATGTCTGGTACGTACCTAGATAAACCAGCATGTAAGTACCTCTACCTATACCAATACTAATACGTCTCCGTAAGCATACTTTCTTGTGCACGTTGTAATGAAATATTAAAATAATGATAAATATCTACGAATGTACTACAAACAGAATAGATGTGTGAGGATGTGTAGGTGCATGTGTATGTGTACATACCTATATAATAGGTATGGATGTGTGTAAATGCTCACGGTCCAATCACGGAAAAATATCACTAGACTTTTTGGTCTCATTAAAAAAAAGTGGTTTGGATAAATATTTGTAAACGTATATCAATAGGTACATGAGTGCACGTAAAAAATAACATTATACATACTACTTATACGTATATTAAAATAATTTTCATGTCTCAAGTTTATTTGACTATCAATTAAGTATCGCCGCTAAATACCTAGTAAAGAATGAAATGTGACTCACCAGACGAATATTTACAGTATGCAAATGTGAATAAAACACACAACAAACTGATTATTTTCATTGACTTCATTTTTCAATTCATAAATTGAGGCTGAAAATTGAAAAAAAAATTTTAAAAAATGGGTAAATTGGTAAAAAAAATAATACTTTCACAAATATGCCACCTTGTTGAACTAAGTATGTAGGTATTTTATTTATTTATTTTTTTCAATGTAATTATACTTTCGGTTGATATTCAAATAAAATGGGTAAAGTATGTAGCTAAATACTCTATACTATACACACCGCTAACTCATATAGCTGCGATAAGTCGTTGGTGAGTATTAGTACCTACCTACCTAGTACCTACCTACTAGCTACATACATTAATTATCTTAGTACCCTTGTTTTGAAAACTTGAATGAAATTGAGATGGATGCATGCATGCAAGCATTCTAAGAATGGTGTTTAGGTACAATAAAAAAATTTTTATTGGTCACTATGGAAACACGTGTGCCAAAACTGCGAGTATTGAATCAGAATATTCAAGTTTATTTTTTTTTTTCAATTTTCACTATCAAATACACATCTGCGTATTTCAAGAGCATATTATCATGTCACTGTTAAAAAATGTTTTTGTGTTTTTTTGTTGCTCGTTTGTTATTGGCACATCAATCTGCATCTTTAAAAATATATTTATCCTGATTAATATGATATACATACATACTTAAGCATTGAGTATACATTATGAGTAGATTGTGCATATAAGGATGACATGACAAAAGTTCAGTTTTTTCTATGTATACCTAATAGACTAAAGAAACGATAAAGATGAAGTTGAAGATATCATAACATATTGTAATTTGTATGCGTATCGCCACGTTAGTAGGTATCATTTTATACCGACCGTACCCTTGTTGCGTTCTTTCTTAGCAATAAGCTACCGACGTTTAATTTTCTGATCACGTTCTAAATGCCTCCTTATTACTTCCAAATAATCATCAAAGATTCCTTCCTATCCTAACTTCCTATCGCAACTATTTGTCGTTTTCGTAGACAAAGTGATCAATGATCAATGAATAGGTAATTCTGTAGATTATTTGGGAATTTGTGATAGTTAGGTAAGGTAGGTATCGACTTGGTACCTATAAGTAAGACTTTTTCATAACGTAGGTAGCCAACTATTTTAATATTAGGACGTCTATACATGATGTATCTAGATTCTAGGTACCTAGTAGAAGTCATACCTTACACATAATATAAATAATAATGGTAATACCTAGTAATACTTGATTAACTTTTAAAAAAATACTTTATGTACCTAGGTCGTATTTCGTACGTTTTTGAACTGATGTAGAAGGCATTATTTTATTTTAAATGCAGAAGCAACAAAAAACAATAATTTACAAGAGTACATTGTACATACACGATGCACGCGTACGCAGGTAGGTACATGCGATAATATAAGCAATATAAGCATGTACCTCAACTACCTACACCCTAATCATCACAATGTAAAAAAAAGTTATGCATATCATGGCTAGAATTCATTTTAATGAATACTTCTTCACAAAAAAATATATATAGGTACATACTATATATAATGGTTTTACATAAAGGTAAATCCAACTAGACGCAGGTAGCTAAACAATAAAAAAGATTTCGAGCCGCGAGTAAGAAAATAAATTAGATTTCCGTGATTTTTGTCTACAAAACCTGTTCAAGAATGTTTTTTTTTTCTTCGTATAATAGGCATAGAGAAAATGGTACCTACTTTTATTATCATGTCTCGAATAAGCAACGTACCTATAGATAGGTACGTATATTTGTCAAAATCAAAAAAAAAAAATGATGAATGAACTACGAGCACTTTTTGTGGTATACTTGCTTTTTTTGTATGATTTAAATTAATTTTTTTCCTTATATCTGCTCGCAGGTAAAACAATAAAAACATTAAAAATGGCTGATATTTGAAAAAATAGAGAAAAGGTTTACCGACATTGTAGGTATGCATAATGCTCGAAAAATATAACTGTACCAGACCAATCACCCGAGTATGAAGTGAATAAGAGATGAGAATGGGAAAAGAAAGTAATAACCTTACCTCTAGTTCGTAGACTCCTCTAATTTAAGAACTGGTTCCAATATCCGAACGATTGAAAAGTAGAATCGAATATGTTCAATACCTACTCTTAAGTAGTGTTTACTACTGTTTATATTGAACTTGCATATCCCCTTCCAACAAACATTTTGATGGTGAGGATCAAGACCATCAGAACTATAATGATACTTCACGGGTCAACATTTGTTATTTTATCTCATCGAATGTGGTCAAGCCGTCGTTGACCTTTACTCGCCCCTAATCCAGTTTTTCTAGTTAATTTTTTGTCAAATCATTTCAAAATAAAATGCCCTGCGAGTGTTGAATGAACGCTATAAATTGATTTACACGACAGCACATAGATAGTTATAGGCACTACGATTACTTTTACCACGAGATCTCATTCTCGAAAACTTAATTATTATTAAAAAATAAATAATATGGCAGAAAAATGCATTGAATTTAAAATTCAATTATAAATTTAAAATTTTATTAATAATAATTACATGAATAATAATTTTATTTCAAAATAATTATTCTAATAATATAATTTTTTAAATTAAATTAAATAATTATATTATAATAATTATAATAATAATAGGTAGTTTATATAAACGGTATAATATTCATCACCAAAAATGAATTTTTGCCCCTACAAATAAAATCAAACTAGTTTATTATCAGCAATATATCAATAAAGTTTTTCATTTTCTCAATTAAATAGGAGTTTGAATCTTTTTCTTCATTTTTTATAGTAAAATTAACTTAACTGTCGGTATAATTTCACATTAAAGTGAGAAAAAAAATTCTTTTTCATCTGTATTCGCGTAGATAGGCGTATGACGAAAAACCCTATTTACAAAAACAATAAAAATTAATTTCTATCTTTGGAGATGTTTCTATAGGATGGAATGATATCTTATTAGAAAATAGATGAAATAGCAGTTTTCCGCAGATCGGGTGAAAAATTAATATTCACATGCATGATTCAGTGATAGATACTAAATACCTACCTAATACCGGCTCCACGGTTGTTTTTCATTTAAATAATTTTAAAATGTGAAAATATTTTCTATTTTAAAATTGGAAGGAGTGTTAAACCTACAACCTTTAAAACAAGGTCCCGAACCAGCGATTTTATTATTATTATTTTTTTTTAAAAAGAACAATAAAGAAGACACCAATACCTACCTGAGGGTCATTTAATCATCTTCCTAAAGACTTCGCCAGAAAATAATCATTTGAAAATTAAAAAATTGACTTTTTAATATTCAGAACACATTATGCGTTAAAAAATAATACCAAGTACGTGCTTTTATGCACTTACATGTTGAAAATGACTAAGTTTTCACCATAATGAAAGCAACTCATTCAACCAAGTGACCACAGTAAAATGTAGATTATTTTGTATGCCATCAATAAAATATAAAAATACGGTCATTTATTTCATCAATTTGTACGATAATGATTGAAGTGGAATGGGTAAGTATTAATGCAATATAGTTAATATTAATTACCCATTACCTATTATGCATTGTTGATCTAATGTAGGTAAGTATAATTTTACGGTGTGTAAACCATGCGCATATGTTTTGTTAGAATCAAGATCATTTTTTGAAATCAGAACCAGTATGGCACATTTTCATGTTTGAAACACTCCATAAAAATTTCTGACTTGAAAAAATTCACCTTGTAGGTATGGATAGAAGTACTTACCTACTTTTTCTTTTCATGATTAAATTGTTGTTTCTGTGAATCTACTTCATCCAAAGCAATAACTTTGAACCAATCGAATGAAACACGTAAGTAAGTTAATAGGTATCCTCAATTTATGGATAGAAACTAAGAAAAAATCGAAAAAAGAAAGTGTGAGTATGTGATGATTCAACGATGAACAGCTGAATAATTAGTATGCTTTACCATTAAATATTATTTTTAGGTACCTACGTATTTATTACTTCAATAGATATCAAGTTGAAAATTATTTATAATTCGCTGGAACTTGAACCACCAAGAAAAAGTGGAGAATATGTGATTACATTTTGGACTTCAATCTCTCACAACAGAACTCACAAGCCATACTTAGCCAAAACAAACTTTTGAATTTGATTGAACCGACATCAATCAACACAGCGCCTAACCGTGAAAACAACACCCCCTGGACAGCTTACCTAAATCCTAATTTTATTAAGTAGATATTTATTTAATCCATAAGTATCCTTAAAATACTTTTGTTTTTATTGCGTCCGCGTGGTTGAAGATTGGAGATGCAGCAGACTTGCAGTGTCTCTTCCTTCATCGTTAGTTCGTTACATACTAATATACTACTACTTATGTGTACTACTTTAGTTTAGCGGGTCACAATGCAATGCATTGTACCTAAGTATACGTTAGTCAGACTCAGACGCTATCAAGCCACGTTTTTGGCCTGTCTTTGGCTTAATAGCGTCCAAATGAATAAATATTATATTAAAATAAAAATAATAAAAAATTAATTTAAATTTCAAACAGTCTCAGTACGTAGATAGACAGACAGACACACGCATGTGTGGCACGCGTTCGCAACGCGTGCGGTGCAACTCGTCTGTTTTATCCAGTGATGTGTAAAGTATAAATGCTGTTCAACAACTTCATCCATCCAACATGAATTTTTCTCCCAAATAGATCCCTGCGATAATTCCTCAATTCCTCAATCGCTCTGAGTTTTTGTTTTTACTACACTGCCTTTGCTGCCTTTGCTTTCAATTAGTACATTTTCGGATGATTTTCATTAGTGCTCCGGGATTCTGAAAATCGTATTTGAAACAATGCAGTTCTGTAATAGAGGTATTTTCAGTACTTTTCAACGCTAATGAATCAATTGATGAAGTTGGGCACCAACCAGGTTTGTAGAATTTTTTTATACACTCTCACTCGGTTTCCTCCCTGATTTTTTGTCCCCATATTCGTGTATGAATATGTAGTTTGGTTCCTTAAATTCGGTTTTGCCGCTTGAATCTTTCAGTAATTTTGTTAGGAAAGAATATCTGTTAACTGAGGATAATAAAAATTAATAGGCCTGAATGATCAATCTTGAATTGGATTACACCACTCTGATTGCATTGTCTTTTCGATCCCTTTCATTATAATTATGAATTCTGATTCGATGATTGATGAATCTTTTATCAAATCCGTATTTTATATGTATATTGTTACAGAATATGATTGCGTTTGAAGATTGACACAAAGAACCAAGATTCTACACTTCGGCATGCCATTATGGATGAATGGACACTGAACGATTTATTAGAATGCTCTGTTTGTCTGGAGCGACTTGATACTTCTAGTAAAGTTTTACCTTGTCAACACACGTTTTGTAAAAAATGTCTGGAAGAAATCGTACATACTCACAAAGAATTGAGATGTCCGGAGTGTCGTGTTTTAGTGGAGGTGGGAATCGACGAATTACCTCCAAACGTTTTATTGATGCGAATTTTGGAAGGTATGCGCCATGGGCCCAGAAGAAGTACTTCCGTTCTCAATCCTTTTCCGAATGAAACAGTTGCTGTTGCGGAATCATCTAAATTGGCTGCTTCTAATAGTTCGTCGCATCTACGTGTGAGAAGTAGATCTCTTAATCCACAAGTAAGTAAATTTTAAATTTTTTATAAATTCTCTTCATTCGTAACGATTACCAAACATTGTTTCATTTTGAAGAGTTCTCAAGTATCGGATGCCCATCAGCCCTATGCCGTTGCTCTGTACGATTATGTAGCGAAAGAACCTGGGTACTTATCTGTAATTCACGTAACAATAAAACTGTATGATTGGTTCAATGTAAATGAATGATTTTTCTTCTGATTATAGTGATTTGAGTTTCAAAAGAAATGATATGATTTTACTACGAAGAAAAATTGATAATATATGGTATCAAGGCGAATGTAATGGTGTTTTGGGTGTATTTCCGCTTCCTTACGTTCAAGTGAAAACTCCTCTGCTCAATACGTTTTCTTCTCATGTCCCACAATGTAAAGCATTGTACGATTTTAACAAATGTCACGAAGACGATGGTTGTTTATATTTTACCAAAGTAAGTTACCTACTTTCAGTATTCAACGAAAAGTTGAAATTTCTTCAGCATTCGTCTTTGAGTATTGATTTGTTACGACTTTTAGGGTGATTCCATAACTGTTATTCGGAGAATCGATGAGAACTGGGCGGAAGGAAAAATAGACGAAAGAATTGGTATGTTCCCCATCAGTTTTGTGGAGATGAATCATCACGCTAAAAATTTAATGAAAACGACATCAAAGTGAGGAAACATATAAGATTTATTTTCAATGCTTTCAAACTTTGTAATAACATTCTTTATTTTCAATATTTTACAGTAACACAGCATTGTTTCGGGATCCTCCACCAACACCAACTGAAGAGTCATTGCCATTAATTTCTACTGAAAACATTTCTTTTTCCAATAGTTCAAGTATTGTTCAGGTACAATAATTAATTTGAAGTTTTGGATTTTCATTAATCTGGAATTTGAAACTAATGTCTCGGCATGGTAATTGATGGTATTTTTAAACAGGCTGGTATAATTGACGGTGCGAATTCTTTCTCGCCATCATCATCATCGTCTTCCACTGCCACAACATCTCCAACATCATCTAGTGAAAGTACTACTCCTTCTTCACCCTCTGTATCACCACTATCAAGTCAACCAGCTAATTGCGCTACCTCTAAGAGGCACAGCTTTACATTAGGAGCTCAACCACCGCCGTATCAAGCGCCGCCGGCTGTTCATAGGTGTGTGTTTTACTATTACATCATTCAGCGCTGTAATGTATCATACGTACAAATGATTGATTTTATTTTTAGACATTCCGCTGAAATTTTAAAACCTGAAGATTCTTTCGAAAACGGTCGTGATGATTCAAGTCGAAACCAATCCGAACAACGAACTCAAAAAATGTTACAATTGCCATTACAAAAAGCAGTCTCGGCACACTTGGATGAAACTCCTACTAGACAAACGCACCACCGAAAAACGCAACCCATTCATAGTGAGGAACCACAATCATTGAATTCAATAGCAAAACCGGTAAGAGTAGGAATTTTTGTCTTGTGCAGTGGATTAGATTCATGGTTGATACGGTGTATGCTCATTTCTAATTCTAGGCCAACGGAAATGTGATTGAAAATTTTCATAGACAGAGCAGCTTAAGGATCTCCAAAAGTTCGTCAACGCATTCCAAACTTTATAACTCACCTTCTTTGCCTGCAATGTACGTTTGTTAGAGTCGTATTTGAATTATCTTAGCGATTTGATGATTCATCTTTTGTTTTGATTCTCGATAGGTATATCGCTATATATCCTTATAAGCCTCAAAAAACCGACGAACTTGAGCTAAAAATCGGTAGCGTATATACCGTAATCGAAAGATGTCAAGATGGTTGGTATAAAGGTACTTCGCATCCAAACCAAAAGTGCGGCGTATTTCCTGGTAACTACGTAACACCGGTCAAGTATGTGAATTTACTTCTCAATAAAACAATATTTTGATTTTTTTTCATATAATTATGAATATTGTGTTTAGGTCGTTGCCTATGCTACATGCTCAATTAAGAGGGCTAGTTCATTCATCCGGATCCCCAAAACATGAGACGCGCGCTTCATCTGAAGTTAGGATTTCATCTCTGCAGTCCAAGTCAAATTTAATGTCTATATCTTCACCAATGGGTAAGTGAATTTTTTCAACTTTTCATAATTTGTCTACGTGTAGTATTTCCCAGCAGTGTTGGATTAATATTCAATTAATTTTCAGCTATTCAGACTCATGGTAACGGAAATATGTCGTGCTTAGCTCCACCTGAGCTACCTGCTCGATCAATCAGCCCTGTGCTACATTCTTCAGCTAGTCATAACAATTCGTCAACCGTGTGGCATGTTTCTTGTTCTGAACCGCAGCAAGATAAATCGTTGGCTACTGCAGCGTCTGCGAATAAAAGTATGTTCTTACAGCTCAATTTTAAAACAAATATTTTAGTATTGCTGTTTTATTGATTCTTGAAAACGTATTTTTGTAAATCGTTTAGATCGCTCCAAAAATGAGGTATTCGAAAACAACGAAACGTCTGTCACCCCGTCAAGTAATTTAGCACAAAAATCTAATGGTATCAAAGTTTCTAAACCGTCTGAAAGGGTAAATTTCGTTCAGTATTTTTCTATTTTGATTATTTCGATATTGAATGATTATTATAATTATTTTTTTATATTTTTAATTGCGCAGGGTAAAGAGAAGAAAGATCGAGGAAGCGTAAGTTTGATGCGTAGACTAACGAGCATGAAAAAATCTAAATCCCCGCCTCCTACTTCTTCTTATTCACTTGATAATCCTGTTTTTGATGACGGTGGATTACCAACAGTGATACCTGTTGCTCACGCGAGGTAAGTTTTCAACTTCCCCATGTTGATATAATGTTTTTTCTGTATGAGTGAAATTTCAAATTGAGTGAGGGTTACATTTAAAAAAATCGTCTTGAAAATATTAACTGTCCTTTTGTGAAATTTATGTTGTACGCTGTACAGTTCCACATTTCGTGTTTTCCAAATAACTTTTCACTATTTTTGCTTTATTGAAGTTCAAAACTATTTTGTGTAATATCAGCACTTACACATAACTCACATATAAGTACGTTCATTGTGGATACGCAATATTTTTTTGGGTTGATGCACTCTTGTTTTGTATTAATGTGTTTTATTATTAACCAGTTTTTTTTTTCAATTCTTTCACTCGTTGAAATGTATGTATGTGTTTTTTGGTTTGATAAGTGTCCATCACGTGAAGGGTGCTCTGTCTACACAAAATGTTTTACTTTATAGTATTTTTGCTACTTGAAGGAACAGACAGTTGGTCTTACCAGCGTTGGGTTACGGTGTTGCGCTGCATTTGGGTATTCAAACTGAGATTTAAAAAAAATAACGCTTAACGTTTTGAGTTCTCGGTCGCCTACGTTGACAAAAAACCGCAAAAGCAATTTTGCTTGCGTTTTTTTTCACTACAGTACAATACAGTCCTTTGTTTGTGTAGCAACTCCTCAGAAAAAGCATTACGGCTTTCAATATTGTAAATAGTAGAAGCTCGATTATCCGATTTAATCGGGGCAAAGGAAAGTCGGATAATCGAAAAGTTTGGTTTTTATTGAAAAATCCTATTAAATAGGCTCTTGGTGATGAAAACTTTTTAGAAATTATAGAACATACGACTAACAGTAAGAAAAAGCTTGTAAAAAATTGCTTTGAATCGAAAATAAAAATGAAATAAAACATTCATGATGAAAATTAAATCAAAAATTATCTTCGAAAGGAAATCAAAAGTTGCAAAATCACTTTAGTATTGCCAAAAATTTGATAGAAAATAACTTAGGGGAAAAAATTGAAAAGACAGTAGAATAACATTTTTTAAAAATTCCACTTTTATGGATGAAAAAATTTGTTTTACCTGTAACATTCGTCCGTCAATTTTGAATATTTTATTCTACGTTAATTAGGTCGTGAGATATACGCGTTGAACTTTATCAACAAATTATTTTAAAGGCTCTAATTGCAACCAAAATGAAAATTTCATTTTTGAAAACAGATGCCCCGCCGAATTCAATGATGGCGCCTTATGTACTTGTACATATTATAATTCTTCCTTCTCGCGGCTTAGCACCCTTTTCCCTTTCATATCATGTTTGGTTTTACTTCAACTTTATTCCCATTTTTTGTGTAAATGAAAACGATAGGCCAATGATAAGATGAAGAAAATAAGATGGTTGTGTCAAATTCATGCTTATTTGTTGTGTAACCAATTATGCTTTAGATCTGACTCGTGTCCAAGTCAGCTATCATACCACACACCAACACATGCTAGTAGCGCTACTAATAGTCATAGTGTAGTTGGTGGATCACAGCGGGTTAAACACAAGCAACGATCATCTTTGCAAAATCAGTTTCCAAGGTAGTAATGATATGCAATTTATAGAGCTAAATTTTTTGCATGTGTATGTACTATATTCATGTAAAAATTTTACACTTGGCAGAAGAATAAATTGGAAAAAATTAAACCATGAGTAATATACGTGATACATATTTTTACTTACAGGACTTCGGATGGAAGTATGGCATCTCCGTCAAATTTAAAGCTCGGCAAAGGTGAAAAGCCGATAGTCAGTCATCGAAAATCTAGTTCTTTAGATACTACCGTTTATGACGATAGGCACAAAAGTAAACCGGTGACTCCGTTACCTCGCGAAAGGTAAATTGTATGAAAATGTAAGATTTTAATATTTGTAAGTTTATATTTCAATTTTTAATTCGTTTAGGTATCGATGTATCGCTCCGTTTCCTCCGAATAGCGAATTTGAATTGGAATTGAAAGTAGACGACATAATATTTGTTCATAAAAAACGAGAAGACGGTTGGTACAAAGGAACTCTGCAACGAAATGGTCGCACTGGTTTGTTTCCAGCTAGTTTTGTGGAAAGTGCATGAATAACGGCGTGTGATTGAGAAAAAACAGTATGTGTATGAACAATTCAAGTAGGTACGTAGTAACTTGTTTCTACACGATGATTTTTTGACTTTCATTAAATTTTTTATATCCTTCATTCATTTGTGATGACGTGAAGATGAAGCACACATTATACTTATTCGCGAGTTTGCTACTCGCTTGGTTGAATGCTAACCTAGTAGTCATATTTTTTAGTCATATGATCTATGTACTCTGTGGAAAACAGCGCCGTGTATTATTTATATTCGTCTTTAAGATTTACGTGTTGAAATTTATACCTAGCATTTGATAGTTAGGGTTGGTACCTTCACTCGTTGAAATGATCTTAAAAATACTTTCGTGGGTGATGGGCGCTGGGTGACCTAAGTACTCGGTATTTATTCTCATTTTTTGTTCTGTTGAGAGTCTTCTAAGAAGTGTAATGTTTTTTTAGTGCTTGACAATTTTCAAAAAAGTATTTGAATTCTGTTTACTTTACTTCAACATTTGTTTCTCGTTTTGTTCAATTATCATTATAGTGTTTTTTAAATGTGTTACCCCAGATCAAAACCTGTAATTTTTCTGACTTATTGCCTGGTTTATTATCTTTCCATGATGAACATTATTATTCGTCCCGAGTCAACTGGCAGCAAAAATTTTAATATGTACATGGGTAGTTAGGTACGTACCTACCTACATAGATAGGTACCTAACCTGCTAATTTATTTGCATGTGCGTGGGGAGGTTATGAGCGTTCATTAAAGATTAATTTTAAAAAAATCGTTCGATCTTATATTTTCAACTTGATCTTACAATTCGGTGAAGTCGAAATGTAATATGTATCTACGTAATGTTTATTGTTTCATTTATTCAAAATTTGTGATTATGAACTGATGGAATTTTCATAAGATTTGGAAGTACCTACCTACTTATTTATACGAATAATTATTGAAAAATACTTGTGATTTTTAAGTTAAAAGTTGTAATATTTTTTCATTAGTAATTTATTGTGTTTATTTTTAATTTAATGTGTTTTTAGTGCTATGATTGTTTATAATATTTTGCATTTATATTTTTATGACAATGACTTTGTAAGCTTCGCTGCAACTGAGTATTACCACAAGTTTTCAGAAAACCATGATTTTTTTTGTAATTTATTTCACATGTAAACCAAAGATAACGAAATTGTGGTATTTGAATATACTTACGCAATATTTCTAAATTATCATTTCTGAGGTTTATTCTCGATTTTATAGGAACCCACATGATTTGTGCGTCTGTGTAGTAATTCATAATATTTATGTATTGAATAACCATTAAGTAATAGGATAAAAATTTATTTCATACCCTCGTTACTTTTAATTTTGTACGGTTGTAATGTTACGTTTAACGTTTAAATTACCTATTCTAACATCGTTAAAATATTTATATTCATTTTCCTCATTAAACTTCATAAAAATTCATCTTTTATACATTTTTTTTTTTTTTTTTTCAAAAAACAAGGGCAAAAATTAGACATTTTGATGAATTTTCGTCAAATTTTTTTTTTCATAACTTCAGTTGGGAGATGGACTGTTTTTTTGTAGTTTCTTAAATCTGTGTTTGAATCATGTTTAAGTTTGAAAGAAAATTGTGGATTTATGTTGTTGATAGAAATGCACTGTAATCGGCAAACGTAATTGTTCGCCGGTTATCGAATTGGTGTAAGATATCCAACATGCGTTTACCAGCCAATTTTAGATACAAGTATAACAAAAGAGAACTCAGCTTTCTTCGTGGGGCATTCATCGCAGGTTGGATTTTTCACGACGATTCCTATACCGTACCAATATTTGAAGCTAGTAAGATTTAAGAGATAATATCCATTTCATTTTGTGTTCTTCGTTCGGTCATGTCACTTATTTAACGAGGTATACGGTTTTTTTTTTACGTACTTGGATAAAATTCCTTGGACAGGTAAATGAAGCTATTTGTGTTCTTGGTTATAATTTTTGTTCATTTCATTTTCATAGCTTGTAGCTAGTAAAAAAATTTATCAAAATGAAAATACGTTTTACGGAGATACTAGTGATTTCATGTGTTCTCATTTTAAAATGTCATGTCGATTCAGGTACGTAATTTATTGAACCTACTTATACTTAATACCAACTCGTTGAATTCTTTGCTACACGTGTACAATTGTTAATACCTATATTGATGATTCTACAGAAGAAAAGCTTTTCGGTTGCACCTCTTCAGACTTTCGCTGTAGAAGCGGTGAGTGCATTGATTCCGTACTTGAATGTAACAGGGAATTTGATTGTGCCGATGGATCTGATGAAGAAAATTGCGGTATGTAAATGTACCTATTTAGTTACGATGGATTTAAAACTCGTATTGCATTTATAGTAGAATTAAACCTCTATTTACTTCCAGACTGTCAGTTACAGCAAAATGGTTTCAAATGCCGAGATTCAAAATGTATTTCTATTGCTCAAAAGTGCGATGGATATAACGACTGTAGTGACGGAGAAGATGAAAAAAATTGTGAAACTCGAGTATGTTATAGAATAAATTTTTTCAAGCTCTAAGTAAAAATCGAAATTGAATTAGATACGTACATTATCTACCTTTGATGTTTTTTAGCCGCCATCCAACCCTGAGATGAATTGTTCCTATCCGAATTTCCTCTGTAGTAATCATCAACGCTGTCTTCCGGCACAATGGGCCTGCGATGGTACAGAAGATTGCACCGATGGCAGTGATGAAACAATTGGATGCAAACAGGTTTGCTGCTTGAAACTTCGTTAAATTAGAGCACGTTAGTTTATAATCGAGAATGATGTTTCGTTTTATAATTCAGAAATTATTTTCAATTTACAGAAAAAATGCGATAATGATCAGTTCCAATGCAAAAGTAATGGAAGGTGTATATATTTAAGCCTACGCTGCAACGGATGGTCTGATTGCGACGATAATTCAGATGAAAAACATTGTGGTAAACAGTTGATCGTTGCGAAACAATTGTTTTCATTACTCAACAGAAAATTGATGACTTTGAAATCTATCGTTTGCAGAACACCCGGTTTTGGATATGAGCAATTGTACATTGAATAATGGTAAATTTGCTTGCAAGGATAGATTAAAGTGCATTGATGTTTTCCAAGCTTGTGATGATAAAGAGGATTGTTTGGATGGTTCGGACGAAGGAGGATCATGTCTCGCTGGTAATTGTTATCAGTACTCTGAATTCAAAGTACCTAATTTTGAGAAAAATTTTATATCACTATTAACTTTGTCGAATCATTCAGATCGCCATGCAGTCTGTACGAATTGTACGCATCATTGCCAGCTCACCCCACAAAAAGCAGTTTGTATTTGTGACCGTGGATTTGCTGTGGACGGCAATAATACGTGTCGAGGTTGGTTTATAAACTTCTGTTACAACAATGTTGATTGCAGTCGTTTTACGATTTTATTTTGTTTTAAGATGTGAACGAATGTGAAGAATACGGTATATGTGATCAAAAATGCATCAATGTTGAAGGCTCCTATTCCTGTAGCTGTGATTTTCCTTACACGTTACAACATGATAAGAAAACTTGCAAGATGGCTGGTATTTCAAAATTTACTTGATTACATGTACGCTCCAAGTTTGAAAGTTATCATTGATTCATTTTCCACCTCAGGCGAAGATGCACTATTATTTTATACTTCAGCGTCGGGTATCAAGAGCGTACATTTGCAAAGTCTTCGAAGTCGCAGCGTCGTTAATTATAAAAATCCTCTTGGAGTTGCTGTAGCTGGATCGGATGTTTATTGGACGGTGGTGCATCATGAATCTCCGGCAATTTATAAAATGTTATTGGATGATTATAAACCGCATATGATAATTACTTCAGGTACACCTAGTTTGTTCATTTTTGTATGTCATTTAGGTTAGAAATATTGAAGATATTAATTGATTGAACGACTTCTTTATATCTTTGTCATGAAAAGGCCTTGGCATCCCGGAGGACCTCGATGTGGATTGGATCACCGGAAATATTTATTTTACAGATTCTAAATTCAAACATATAGGTGTCTGTAACAACGAAGGTTATATTTGTACTATTCTTCATCAAAAAAACATCGATAAACCTAGATCCATATCACTTTCGCCCGAAAATGGGTAAGTAATTACATTACGTATTTTTTCCTCCTTTGAAATATTTCGTGGGGAGAAATCAGAAAATAAAACTAAGCGAAATGGTTATTTTCAGATTGCTTTTTTGGACTGATTGGGGTTCGAAACCTTTGATAGGTAAATCCGGAATGGATGGTTCAAACGTTGAAATTCTTGTAAGCGAAAATGTGTTTTGGCCTAATGGAGTTAGTACAGATACTCCTAACGGCAGAGTCTATTGGGTGGATGCGAAGAATGAAATCGTAGAATCCATCAAATTTGACGGAACCGATCGCAGGGTAATGCAAAAATTTCTTTGATATGCCATGTTTTTGATTGATATTAGCCCGAAATGAAATATTTAATTTTTTCTATACAGGCGATTTCGTCCGATTATGTGAAAGCTCCTTTTTCTATAACAGTATTCGAAAATAAATTATATTGGAGTAATTTGGATGGAAACGAAATCGTGGCGTGTGACAAATTTACCGGAAAGAACCAAACAATTTTGATTCGTGATACTATGGATAAAATTTTTAGTATTCATGTGCAGCACCCGTTGCATCAAACAAAAGTGGTATGAAAAATGAATGCGATTTATATAAAATGATTCAATATTCTACAAGATTCATTTTGGTTTTTAACCATATTTTATTTTCTTTAATAGGTCGAAAATCCATGCAGTAGTAATCCTTGCAGTGATATGTGCTTGTTAGCTCCAGGTTCAAAAAAAGCGCTACACTTCACATGCGCTTGTCCTGAAGGCAAAGAACTAGGCAAAAGTTTAAGAATTTGTCATGCTATGAAGTCTGAACGGTACTTGTTAGTAGCGTTCAAAAATAAGGTATACTTTGTTGAATACAGATATTTGGGTCGTCCTCGTGTTGAGAACATTGTATTAGGTGTCGAATCAATTTCATCTATGGCTTATGAACATTTTGGAGGTGAGAAATTTCGAGTGAAGTGAAAAATAATGGAATAATTTTAATCTACTCTGTACTTTACTAGATAAATTATTTGTTGCGGATTCCAAATCGGCTGTCATGAAGTCGTACAATCTGGCTGAAAGACGCATGGAAACGCTTCCTGTACGAGGTATAACTTACGTTCCTTCGATGCAGTACGATGATCATGGTAATAATTTATATTGGTGCGATCATGAGTCCTTGACGATTGAAGCCATGAGTTTGAAAACGTTTTCAAAAACCATCGTGTTATCGGGTACAACGACAGACTTCCCAACAGAAATAGCATTAGCTCCTAGTGAAGGGTAAGTGAAATGTAGCATTTTTTGGTTTTAAAATTAAAATCCATCTGACGTGAATTATATCCCCTCAGTTACATGTTTGTTGCTTTTGTAATGTCGAATTCACGCATACAAATTGATCGTTTGTCGATGGATGGATCGCTTACTTCTCGGAGTCGGTTTTTGGGTGATGAATTACGAGGACCTGTGTTGAAAATGTTTTTCGATGCAGTAGATAAACGATTATTTTGGGCGGATATTTCAACTGGACGTATCGAAAGCGTGAATGCGAACGGTTAATGTCATTTCTAAACAGACTTGAATAAGTAAATTGATATTTTCTTACAAAGCTTTGTCGTTTCGTATTTAAAGGAGAAGATCGAATTTTACACGTGATAACATCGGATGTAGTTAGCATTGCACACATGGATAACACGTTATTTTGGACGAAAAATAAATCTCCGTATCTTAACTGGCTGGAAAGATCCGATGTAACAGAACACATTAACCACTTAAGATTAGGTGATTCATTTGTAAAATTTTAGGTCTGTGGTTAATTTAATTCATGTTGCGACTCGAGAGTATTCTTTATTTCATAGATATCGGTGAAGGGTTTGGTAAAGATGATAATGTTGACGACGAAATGATAATAGTTAATCCACATAATTTTGTCGGAAACAAGTCAAGTTCTTGCTGGAACAAAGATGTAGGATGCAGTCATCTGTGTTTAGTTTCCAGTGAATCACCTGAAAAATCAGTAATGATCCTACCCATTGCGTCGTCATTTTTTCATAGAGTTTATACCCGTTGTTTTCCAACTTTATTGTCATTGCAGGTTTGCGCTTGTCCAATTGGTTATGCTTTGGCTATGGACGGCGCAACTTGTAAACAGCCTCAAAAATGTTCATCTAAACAATTCACTTGTTTCACCGGCGAATGTATTTCAATGTCCAAGGTTTGCGACAGACGCAAAGACTGCCTTCATGGAGATGACGAATCTGTGGATGTTTGTCATCAATTGTGCCCTGAAGGACAATTCTTATGTCACGATAGAACAAAATGTATTGATGCGAAATTACGTTGTAATGGAGAATTCGATTGCAGCGATCAGTCGGATGAAAACTGCCATACGAATTGCACTGAGGGTAATTTCATAACTTGCGCCATTCCTTATTTTTCATTATCGAAAATAATTTTGCCCGTTTGTGCAGGAATGTTCAAGTGCGATCACGGCGAATGTATAGAAACTCAGTTTCGTTGCGATGGTAAAGTAGATTGTATACACGGTTTAGATGAGAGAAATTGCCATGAAGCATCATGTGACGAAAAAAAATTTAAATGTGAATCCGGTCAGTGCATTCCCTTAGTATGGCATTGCGACGGCGAAAATGATTGTACCGATGGAACAGATGAAATAAATTGCCGTAAACATCTTAAAGTTTCATAGCAATGCTATTGATATTACGTATAGCGTGAGTAATGAACCATTCACTTAATGAATTTGTTTAGCATCAGTAAGAGTGTGTCATCTCGATGATTTTCACTGCACAAATGGCGAGTGTGTAGAAATATCAGCGATATGTAATGGACATGATGACTGCGGTGATAATTCTGATGAGGATGTGCAAATGTGTATGGGAACCGGCAATACTTATGAAAATTCATTTTCCAATATCAATCGTACTGCTCAACCGCGTTTCATGTGCAATTCAGGCATAGAATTTCAATGTGAAACCAAATCTGGACAGCATTGTATCCCACTTTCATCTAGGTGAGCCCATATAAAGTAAAATTAATACCTATTAAAGAATAAGTTTTCACTAAGTTCTTAAATTTAGGTGTGATGGCAAGGTCAATTGTTTGAATGGAATCGACGAACATAACTGCTCGCTAGATAGGTGTCCCGAAGAACATGAATTTCGCTGTAAGCAGTCTAAGAAATGTATTCCTCATGAATGGGTATGCGATCACTTCGACGATTGTGGAGATAACTCAGATGAAACTAAGATTGCATGTTTATTGAAAAACGTAACAAGTAATTACCATTTTATGAATTATAGTAAAATCAATGTTTCATTTCAATCTCTTCTTTTCGATTACTTACCTACCCTACCGTTGCGATGTTAAAATACTGTCATTTTTTACAGGGAAGGAATGCGGAGGATTTCGGTGCGCGAACGGCGAATGCATAGAATTGAAAAATGTATGCAATGACATAGCGGACTGTTCCGATAAGTCTGATGAAGGAGGTCTGTGTGGTGAGTAGGCTAAAAATTTGTAGACCATGTGCTTTATTTACTGTGCATTTTTGGGTTATTCAAATTTTGAATTTGTTAGGTAAATGTGGAGAATTTGGATGTTCTGAAAAATGCCACGAAGATCCGAATGGACCGTATTGTTCATGTCCTCATGGTTTTGAATTGGGAGTTGATAATAAAACGTGCCACGATATCGATGAATGTCAGTTAAACATTTGTGCCCAAAATTGTACTAATACTCCCGGAAGTTTTTTTTGCAGCTGCTTCTCTTCAAAATTCACTTTGAAATCGGACCGTGTTTCGTGTAAAGCAATCGGTGAGCATGAGTAATATTTGAAATAGTAAAATTTAGTGACGTTGATTAATTTACTTATATTGTTTCGTGTGATCCAGATGAGCCGACTCATTTCGTAATTGCCTCAGTGAGTGAACTAAGAATCTTCATGAATCCCAAGATACGCGCTCCTCCTCGATTATTTACGCCGTTCGGTAGTATGTTTACTGCAATCGACGTGGATAACAAAAATGGTCTTATTTATATTGTTCGTAAGTAAATTTGAAAAATTTTCAGTAATTGTATAGCGTAGCTACATTGATATGAATACTTCTAATGATTTTGTAACCTTATTGTTTAAAGGGGATTATTCTTTAATAGCCAAAATCGATGCACAGAAATGGGAAATTGAGAAAATTGAGACACCTTCGGTTTATGGTATTGCTGCAGATTGGATTACGAAAAACGTTTATTTCATTCAAGCTAGTAGCAAAATCATGGTCGTATCATTTAGTAGCAAAAAAATGTCTCTCGTTTACGATACAAATGGTTCAACAATTATTTCTTCCATTGCCGTCGATCCGGTGGCTGGGTATGTAAATGGCTGAATTGAATATACGATAAAGCATGAAATATTAGCTGTGAATGTTTTTTTTTTTAGCTACCTATTCTGGTACGAGGAGGAAGGTAAAGACAGAAACCTAAGGATGGGAATGGTGAAAAGAGCTGATTGTAATGGGGAAAACGCACTCAATATTACTTCAACCGTATTTGCTGTGGAGAATATCGCTATCGATTCTTATGAGAAATATCTATACCTGTACGAAAAATTGCAAGGTGTCATTAAGCGAATAAACTATGACGGAAGTAACCCTACTGTGGTATTACGAGTTGAGGTAATTCATAGTCTTTTGATTGTATGAAGTTTCATTATTTTTTTTTTCTTTTAATAATAATTTTATTTCTCCCTATGTATGAAATCTTGGATTTTTTTTTCAGTCACATGTTGCTAGTTTTTCACTTTTTGGAAATTCAATTTACTGGCTTTCAGAAGATTCTCATATTCACCCGATTCGAAAGTGTAAAATTTATGGATTGCCACCACGAAAATGTGAAGTAATCAAATCTTCATTGAAACACATTCGTTACTTCGCTATACTTCAAAAAAGTTTGCAAAATAATGGTAATTTGATTGCGTACATTCATTATTTGTAATGTTCAACGCAACTTATGAAAATATTTTGAAAAAATGCGTAGTTCCTGATCCGTGTGCACCTAGTGTTTGTCCTGATATTTGCACATCAACTCCTACGGGTCCCAAGTGTTTGTCATGCGATGTAAAGAGTTCATCAAATTGCAGTTTGCCGGTAAATATTGGTTTTGTACTGGTACTATATTGATTTGTTCGTTTGTTTTTTATCAACTTTTTTTCATGTTTAGCACGCTGAAATCTACTCTGATCAAATTAAATCGGCATCGAGTTTTGGCACCACGTTTGCTTATTTTGTCATATTATGCCTCGTCGTAACATTAGGATATTTAGGATATCGTTATCGTAAACCAAAATCGCAGCTATTTCAAAGGTAACCGAATGTCTTTCCGTTGAAGAGTTTCTTTGCCTGCATTTTTCATTCTGTAATTCGATTTGTTTCCAATCCATCAGGTTTCATTTTCACAACACTTCGTTAAACAGATCAGAAAAATTATGCGTACGTCAAATTTACATTATTATTCTCGATCGTATTTTTATTGAATGTACATAATATTATGTATGTCGCCTAACACAGAATTTCTTATATTGTAGAACTCCTACGCATCAGGAATAAATGAAATTGTTACAAACAAAGCTGGTGATGGGTTTCTAGAGTCTAGTATAGAAGAATCAAACGGATCAGAATTCCTTCCTATTGGTAATAAAACTTCTCGAGAGCCTTTATTGAAAAATAGTTCATATTTATAAGATTTTTTTTAGATATACAATTGAAAAGTGTAAATATGATGCAAATACCTCGATTTTATTAGCTGTTATCTATTCATTGTTGAAGTTTTTATATTATGTGAATGTTTTGTTTTTTTACTCATTTTTATGAAAATGATTTCGTGCAATTTTTTAATCATGTGAAATAAACTCAGAAATGATGCGTTTATTTTACAAATCGTAAAAATATTTTAATTATAAGAAAAATATTTCCACTGTTTTTTTTTTGTTTTTTTTCAAAATACATGTCCTCTTCTATTTATACTTTTTCCAAAATGAATTTTATTTATGCTTGTTGTAAATTATAAGCATGTAGATGCAGTTTTGGGTAGATAATGAACAGTGAACAATAATTGGAATTTTAATGCTAGCAAGACCAATGTTTGCAAATCATAATTATTCATAACGGTGAAAATTTTGGACTCGCATGTTACCTATTATTCACCCAGGTGCATACTTTTTTAGTTTTTTACAGTAGTCGATGAGTATAGTTGATATTGGAAGTGGAACTTGGGATCATGGGATAGTGTCGGGTATGGTTACACTTGATCAGATCAGATTAATTAATATTAACAGTATTTTAGTACAAAGTCGAAACCACCACTTCAGTCTTCAAAGTCTTTAATGTTTAAAGTTTCGTTCAAAAAGAGCTTGCGATTTAAGTCGAGCTTTGAAGTTTGCAGTGGTTTAAATACAGCTTCACTTTTGGACATTGCGTTGCAAGTTACTGCAGAACTTTCAGAAATAAATTTCAAAAAATGGTTTGTTTTTAATCAGTTTGAAGTTTTAAAAAAATAAAATTAAAAATAATTATAATATCATTGTCATTTTGTATGCCAGACATTTCGGTGTTCGGTACGGACACGACGACCGGACGACGTATGGGTACGATCTGCGAGCGACAAAAAACATGAGTCACGTGAGACAAAGGTGTGACACTTCACATTTTTTTTTAGGTAACACTGCTATGGTAATTTACTCTGAATTTACTTCATCTTTTGTTGTTTACATACTGTAAACTGAAAACTGTGCTTGCTTACCGCTTCGTTGTTCAAAAATTTCAGTTATCGAGTGAGCGGTAAGTGTGAAAGTTGGTGTTTGTGATTAAAGTTGTAATTTAATCAAAAATTTAATATATAAGAATGTCTGAGAAAGAATCATTCAAAATAGGAACCCTTGTTTGGTTAGTAACATTTCTATTCTGTAATAACTTTCATCTTCTCTAAGCTGAAGTAACCTTGGAAGTACCAATACACGATTACTATATATTTTCATTTTAATTTTCAGGGGCAAAATGAAAGGATTTCCCCCGTGGCCAGGGAAAGTGAGTATAAATACGCGAATCTTTGAAGCTGTTTTATGATATATGTGCAATCTATAATACGTACACATAATATTCACATCTAGTTTTCACTGATCATTAATAACTTTTGAAATTCGTACCTCACTGATAATAGTGTTTGCCTTTTCGTTGTAACATTGTTTCAAATCAACAGACCCATCGCTTCGCACGATGTATTCAATATTTGAAAACATAATTGTACCCGAGATGTGTAACTGAATGTCATCGTACGGAGTCTCATTACGTTGTGTATAGGTACTCTACTGCGTCTGGTACACAACCTCACATCTACGTGTACGGATGATGCAGTTTCATAATTGGCTTTTGCGCCTTTTTCTATCATTTTTCGTCTTACACTCCGTCGAACTTAAATGGCAATAGCCATTATGGTTGATGCTAGCTGCTCTACTCGGATATTTGATTCTGCTCTAGTACATACTTTTCGATGTAGGCTAATTTATCTATCAGCATGTGGCCATTTGTTGTAGGCTTATCTGTTCACGTGTTTTTCCAGCGTTACCGCTGCTTGAAATGGTCCCTAATTCGCGCAAGTGTAATTAGTAGTACATTCTTGTGAACAGAAATTTGATTATGTTTATGTTATGATAAGGATTTTTCGCAGGGCACTTCACATCATTTATTCGTCTGCTTTATGTGGAATAGACTTATCGCTTAAACATAAATGTTAATATTGTTATGTTCTCCAGATTACAGAGCCTCAGCCGGACATGAAAATACCAGCAGCGAAAAAGAATTTTCCTTGCGTTTATTTCTTTGGATCCAAAAATTAGTATGTGTTTCTTTTCACATTCATTAAATATAAAGTATTTTAGAATTCGTCATATGTATTAGTAAAGTAATAGTTTTTTTAAAGAATTAGGTTAGGCTGGCACTCCTAATAACCGTTTGATTCAAATAACTGATGAGTGCTGTTTCGTCAGTGTTAACTTCCTTAAGATCGTGCATTACAAGTGAAGCTATTATGTGTTAACTGCTTCAATTTTAATTTTAGCGCATTGCTTGAACCAAGCGCCATTAAACCTTACGAAGAATATAAAGAAAATTGTAGCAAAGCAAACAAATCGGCTCCATTTCGTGAAGCCATTGAAGCAATCGAGAACTACATTAAAAATGGAGATGAAGTAAGACAATTTCAGATTTACGCAATTTTATTCCATCAAATGACAAGTTTGATTCCTGCAGTTTAGTGTAAAATCTTAACCTACGTCATTTTTCAAAACATTAGGGATGCGTCAATGGTACTAAAGAATCGAGCGAAGATTTATTTGATCAGATAAAGAATACTCCCGAAAGCTTGAAACCAAAACGGAAAAAGAAAGTAAGTAATTAAAATTTAAACATGATCCGACTTTATTGAGCATATAGGTATGTAAGATGATTAGTTTTCTTCCTTTTTGAGTTCTTCTGCTAGGGTATTTTCTTTTCTTTTTTTTTCTTGATGTGATGGCAAGTTGAAATTAATTTTGCGACTTATCAAGTTGTGTATTATTTCTGTGTTTGAGATATTGTTTGCTTGTTCCGTCAATTTCATAAATTTGTCAGTTTTTTTTCTGTGACTTCAGAGAAATAGATTCTTGACGTCATTATTAATTTTTCAATGCCTAACAATGTGCTACATGATTATTTATAAAATGAATGTATTTTAATATTGAGAATACGACTTTAATCACCCTTTTACTCCATGAAACGAACCGACAAAATTCGCCGTTTCTAATTCCAGCCGTTGCTGTTGAATATTTAACCAAGTTATTCAATAGTGTTCCATCAAAGTAGCAATCACAAATTCAGAACATACGGAACCGTTGATAAATAAAGTAGAAGATTCGGTTTTAGTGACTGTTAAGAAATCCATGGTACTAAAAAAACAACCGGATGTTGATTAATGAA
The DNA here is from genome assembly GCA_900065295.1 of Paracoccus marginatus. Lineage (NCBI taxonomy): Eukaryota > Metazoa > Arthropoda > Insecta > Hemiptera > Pseudococcidae > Paracoccus > Paracoccus marginatus. The sequence goes on from FIZT01048675.1 coordinate 33,331, forward strand.
TCTTTTTGCTTGTTCTAAGTAGGATAATAAAAAATCATCCTACTATTATTTTTGGTTTCTTGCCGAAATTTAAAAAAAAAATGTATATACCAAGTAGCTGAAGTAGGTAGAGAAAAAAGAAAACCAGAACGGTTACTTTTGCCTTGTATATGAATTAAAAACTACCAAACTCTACTGCAATTTTTCCCCGACGATTCGATCACCCTTGATACAGCCGTAGTCAAAGATTTATTGATGTTGAATACTGATGGCAGTATCGATCTTGAAACGTCCCCGTTCATACAATTCTACTTATGCTGTCTTATTTACCATAAGCTATACTTACTTCAGAAAGCCCACAGCGTACTGAAAGTCAACGCCTATATCTTATCCTGCTACTCTTTCATCTTTCAATGATTACCTATGGCATTAAGTTACAGATGAATTTTTTTTTATGAATATATTTTATTTCAAACTGTTTCAGTCTACCGCTGTAACACCATCTGCTGTGAAAAAAGACTCCGTCTCTGAGAGCAGTAGTGAAACCGTCGAAGAAAATGGACCGGCTAAGAAACCTAAACTTATTGATGACGATGAATACCCAACGCAGATATTAGCCAATCATAATAAAGGAACCCCTAGAAAATACCAAACACTGTTGGACCGACCATCTAGTTTAATTCAACCTGTAAGTTTCAAACTTTCACCAATACCTATTTACCTACTTCTCATAATAATCATACTTACAATATTAGATGGGTAAAAAAATTCAAAGTAATTCATGCATTCGATAGCAGTTCCCCAAATCCCATTAAAATTGTCGACCATCTGCATTCGATTGTAATGTAAGTTCATGTTCATTTTTGTGCTTGATGTACTTATCTAAAATGACGGTTACTTCCAAAATTAACTATCTAAAAATTAAATCCATCGAAGAGTAAAGCGATTACGGTATTGTAAATGATAAAAAGATAATGCCTTTTCATATTTGTCTATTGTTCAGAAATTTTGAAACTTTGACCCCAGAATCTATTCCTATTGTGCATAACTTGTTGCATTGCCATCTCTTATGTTTCATAAATTTTTTTACCCAGTATCGTTACTACTGTTTCAAATTGATTTGATCAATTTTTGCTAAACATTTTTCTACACATTTCGAAAATACTTACAATGACTGTGGCCATATCGTTATTCTAATTTGCACTACGCTTTCAATAGTTGATATTCTTTAACGTACCGGTGCTTTGGTGCCTAGACGTTGATACCTATTACATTACAACTTTAAATATCGAAATCGAGCAATCGTATTAGTGTATTATTTCTAAATCTGTGTGTGGTCAACACCTTCTATTGCTTAATTCCTTTAAAATTCACGTGTGTTTTGATAATTTACATCAAAGGATATCAACCTATTTGGCAACATCTGGCGAGAGAAGTGTAGGCGCAGTAAAGCCTATTATCATCTGTTGCTCATACTTTCTTTGAAACGTTTTACAATTTTAGTTTGATCAATTCGTATCAATTTCAATTTCTGCCTATACAAATTTGAAACACATCTGGATGAATTGGATATTGAAAAAAAAAAACACAAACAACGAATTGCGAATTACTAAAGAGATTGACTTATTCCGGATAAAAAGTATTTACTTAATTTATTCCTTTGATTTTGATTCAAGTTAGTAGGCTTGCAATGATATTCACTGTACATTGTACATTCATTGATACTCTTGCACTTCTAAATTATATTTTTGGTAATTTACTGCAATATTTAAATTTAATAGTGCGCTGTTGCCAAATCTACCATCGAGATGAATTGGTCTTTCAATCGACCTAATTATTTCATTTTCCTCGGTATGGCCAAATTGGATGAATAGTTTCACTCAATTTCTGCAATGTTATAAAACGCATTACTTCTAATAATATGCGAATTAAATAATAGTATTTCCCATTGGTATGGTCTTTTTAAAATCGTAGTCATTTTTCTCGATTTATAAGTATTAGTTTGATGGAGCATTAGTTTTGTGAAGTGAAGATGTACGGTCTTCGATCAGGAATCAGAATTCATCTGTCTCATAATTTTTATTATTTTTCAGCATAATTGAAGGGTAGAAAATCGAAACGTGCTAAGTGCCATTTTCAGCAAAGTTGAGTTGGTGACCGAAATGGGTGCTAAATGTCATCGCCGATCCACTCCACCATGTGCCATGAGCCGATTCAGTCTCAAAATAGTGTAAAATCACTAAACTCGAGCCATAAAGATTGCAAGTGTGCTAAGTGCTTGGCTGTGCAAAGTTTTTTTCAACTATCCAAAATTTTTCAAAATGGCACTTGGCACGTTTTGATTTTCCACCCTTCAATTGACGATTGTCGAACTCGACGAACGTGTTTACTTACCGGTTTACAATATTATACGATTATCGATTATGCGACTTATTGATATGTTTCGTATTTTGCAGGAAGTGCAACCAATCGATGTAAGCAAAGTATCGGAAACGTTGAAAGAAAAAAATATTTCGCCTTCAAAATTGAAATTTGGTTTTCTCGGTTTGGGTAATATGGGCAGCGGAATTTTGAAAAATTTATTAAACTCTGGACATCAAGTTACAATTTGGAATCGTACCCCTGAAAAGGTAAGTCATGGCGAACTGCCACTGCATTTGAAAACTATACACAGTATATTATTATTTTCTTTGATACTCAACTCGCACGATCGCGTCTTACGATACAACGATTTTGTCATCAAGTAATATATATTGGTGGCCGAACGTGAATCGTATTTTTCAGAAATGAAATAATGATTGAGAAGCGATTGAATCGCTCACGATTAATATAGGCTTCTCAAGTTATCGTATCATTGCTTGGTATCGATTTTTGTTAGGTACCGTGCCTGTAGTGCGTAAGTTTTGTTCCCTAAAAAAAAAAAATGAAATTTTACAATCATTTTGACGAAAGTGAAACGAGGTTAGTTCGTTTAGATTGGGTGTTTATTAGCTGTTGTTTCATCAATTTGTCTCGTACGTCACTTGATAGGTAATTTTCTCAATGAAAATTTCTGTTACTCGTGTGTTGAACTGAAGTATTCGTTAGCTTTTTTGGCGTTAAATTTGTATTTTATATTCATGTAATTCATGTACAAATACAATTAGATTCTTTCCAAAACATTTGAAAAACATAAACTGGCATTAAATAATTCGTAATTGTTCAAATGACCAGATCAAATTACTTTAATTATAGGATCAGATCTTCGAGATATTCTCACAATAATCTTTGTTAAGTAAATTCGAATATACATATTTTGACTTCAATACCTCTTGTTGAAAAGGAATGAGATTCACTTTGGTTACTTAAAATTATTATCTTATGAAAATAAGTATTGTTAGTGAGAAAATGAGGAATGTTTACGAACAGGAACACCTGTACGTCGTCTTTTTTTGACATAGGTATTGGTATGATATTTGGAATGTTTTTTTAAAAATTATTTTATCGAAATACTCTTAAAAAATTTAAAAACGTGATAAAATATAAAATATGACAGCGTATAAAAATAAGTTGAGGTACATTATATAAATGAAGGGAAACACTTTTAAAAAGTAATAAATAAAAACATCGAAAACGTATAAATGTATAAGAATATTGGTATGAAAAAATGACTAGTTCGAATCGCGTATCAAATACATAGACATACATAATATGATTTTATGCAGAAATAAAATTAAAATAATACAATAACGTTGAAATAGATTACTAAATAAAAGAAAACCCGCCCTATCGATTACTCGATATTGCAAAAAAAATTGACTTTGATAAACAATATTACGCATGCTTCGACTTTCTCGTGAATCTTTGGCTTTAAAATTAAGAGGAATGTTGGGCAGAGTGGCATCATAAATGCTCATATAAAAACGATTTTTTTTTTGAAAATTAAAAGGCAAGAAATGAGGAATACCGTGAAAAAGTAGGAGATTTTTCATTGTTTCCTTGTTTGTTTTTTTTTTGATTTTTGGTTTCCTTGGTTTTTTTTTCACGTCATTGCGAATACCATTTTGTTTTCTTATTCGCAAAATTATTAAATGATAGGTAATGAAAGAAAGAAAATTATAAAAAAAATAAATGCATCCTCTGACCACTTAACTAACTAACATAACTTAATCATAGTACAAATCAGTCTACTCGTTTTTGGGGAAGGGGAAGGGGAACACTATTCTAACAATAACAACCTTTGAAACAATAATTAATAATCAGTCGAGAATAGAAGAGAAGAGGAGAGCTTGAGAGAGAAATATTACTGCGTCGCACTAACCATTGACGGGGAATCTCGTCGGTAGCATGGTGGTGTTTTCGTCTTCATCGTCTTCGCATTCGGGAGACGTTTTCAATTTACCATTGAGCCCACTTTCATGGTCAGTTTTTCGTAATTCATCTTTGAGTATTTTCGGTATGAAATCGAAGTGATTACTGCGTTCGGTGTAATCGCATTTCACGGTTTTCACTTTGTCGCCCTCTAAGAATACCTCGTGCAAATTGCGTAACGACGTGAGCTTTCTAATTTCATTTTTCATAACGTCGTTATATTTGTATATGTCTTCTTCGGGGATAGTAACGCTGGCCGAAGAAATGTTACCGTTTTCCATTTTAACCAATATGTCTCCGTTGGCTGTCGCGCAAGGTTTTAGTTTCATTTCCTGAGCTATATTCTCGTTAATACTGAATTCCAAAATCAGACCACGTTGCTGTTCGTAATGCTCTCGAATTTTATGCATTTGAGTTAGGTAATATTCGCGTATTTCGCTCATCTGTAAATGTCAATAAATTCGTAAATACCGAATAATGACGGAGGACTGTTTATATTTTTTTGGTATTCGAACTTCGCTTTTTTATTCGACGTAAAGATTCGCTTTTGTTATGAAAATTTAAATTCTGCGATTTAGTTTTTGAAATTTTTTGTCAAATAAAAATCGAGTTTCTTACCAAATTTAAATTGAAATAATTATGTAAATGAAATCGTAAAATGTGGAAACGGTCATTTTTTTTTTGAGTCGACGGTATCGTAGTTTCTTACGTCAAAGTTGTAAATTTAATGCGTTCAATTTTTTTAAAAATTAGGTTTGAATTACCGACCTGCTCGTTGTACTGTGCAGATAAATGAGAACTTTGATGATCTTGAGGAGCATTTTTCAAAAATTCTATGTAGTTTTCTTTCATCCACTCTACTTGAGTAGAACAGTTATTTTTTATTCGATTCATCTGCGGTTGGAGTAAAGCAACGGTTAAAATAAAACTCAGTCTACCTCTGGGAAATATTTTTGTTTAAATACCGTTACTCACTTGGTTTTTACATCGTTCTCGCAGTTTACTAATTTGCTGCGATTTGTAAATATCCATATTTTCGTGCATTCTTCGTTTCTTTTTCTCTTCCTTCGCCCTATAATCAAGGTAAAGGATATGAACCAATGAATATTCACCTACAGACGAATTTACACCAGTAATTTTAAAACCACTTCGAGAATGATTGAAAATATCGCGTCGCATATAGCCAAACCCTAACCCATTAGGCTGCACACCATGTGCAAATTCGTTCATTTTTCAGAGATTCTGCACCCACTTGTTGTTGCTGTTGTTGTTTTTTTTTTTTATGATGCGAGGTGTGATTTTTTCAAGTCACATAGGTATGGAATGGAAATAAGAAAAAGAAAATTACTATGGATTTTGTTGAAATAATTAGTAAAGATCAGTTACCGCGATCGTTTCGATTCGAAATGCCATTTCGAATGATTATAGCGAAAGCATGGCGATGCTGATCATGCTGATGAGTATTCGGATGAAATTTTTACTGTTACGTGAAATCATCATTCTGAACATAGGAGTGAAAAGCCATAAACCTTGAAAAGTTTGCGTCAAGATTTGAAAAAATAACTACTGGTAATCAGTGGGGAAGTTTCTTCAATGCATCGATAGCTTTGCCGATCATACATAAAACTGGGAGTAAAATCAAAGTTCATAGCCAACTTCTATTCAACGAAAACCCCTAACATTGCACCCTCGGTGCAATAACACCACATCTCAAAAAAATTTGACTCTTAAATTTTTTCTGAAACGTGCTTATCTGCGGTCAATTTTCAATTTAAACCATTGAGGAAGTTGACTTTTTTTGAGATATGGTGTTATTGCACCGAGGGTGCGACATGTCAAAAGGTCAAATTCGTTTGCTTCCTGGAAGAAAACCAAAAATTTTGTTTTCGTGATCTAACGTTGTGCAGTTATTAGATATCAGCACTTAGCACTTACCTAAAACCAAAACTAAAAGTAATTAAATTAATAATTCGAGCCAAAATAAGTGCTTGTCACTTTTTGTGCATTTTATGCTTGTTGTTAATTAATTTTTATGTAATTACTCTAATGTTGGGAATTTTAGATAGTTGATAGGAAAAAAATGCAAATAAAAGGAGGAAGGACAATATCGTATTTGTAATTATTCTTCGTAATGTGCATTATTTTTCATTTCTTTTCAAAATAGAAAATACTTGACTTGTTTATTTTTCTAAATGAAAATAATGTGAACTTTCGTCTTGAACTTTGATATGATTCAATTGAACGTTCGTTCGCGTGTTGCAGCCTAATGGGTTAGGGTTAAGCTATATGCTACTGACTGGGTCTTTTATTTTTCATTTCAAGAAAAAGTAACCTGTACTTATTAAGATGGTCTGATTTTGCTTGAAAAGGTGGTGAATCGTTCAGATTTAAACAACGGTTCACTGTTTTGCTTGTTTGTTTTTTGTTTTTTTGTTTTTTTGTTTTTTTTTACAAAAGAAGCGTCCAAGTTGGATGCAAAGAGTAAAAAGTCGAGTTAAAAACTGACGATGAAAAAAAAAAAATGGACGTTTATTGCAGTTAATAAAGACGAGAAAACTAAAATACATAGACACTTTTTAAACGACAAAAAATATTGTAAAATAACATCTAAAATGCATGAAGGAATAAAAAACTGTTGTACCTACGCACTACGCAGTGATCTGCAAACTAACGTACAAAAATTTCATTTAGACAGTAGCTTGTTTAAAAGTTTTCGCTTTTAATAATTTTTTTCTTCGAAATTTTCACATTTTCGTACGAATGTATGAAGAAAAAAAAAGTTCCTGTATCACAGTTCATCACAATTCGTTTTTTTCCTTAATTTCTACTTTTTCAGGGTGTCTAACAAAATTTGTCGAGCAAAATGTATGACTTTGCGTAACCTTTTTGCACCACTTTTCCGACATTTTTACCCCCCCCCCCCCCCCC
>FIZT01048681.1:0-18239 GCA_900065295.1 Paracoccus marginatus
ACTGACCTCTGTACCAAAAATCGCTTTGTTGGGAATTTTTCCTGTTAACCGCCCAAAATGTGCCTAATTTTCCTGGACTATTTCCCAAAATTCAAAATTAGGACCGAATTACTTTTCAAGAGAAGTAAACTAATTATTGACGAAATCCATTACATTCTTGCTTGGAAAATATCAGTTTTGATCAGTCGCAGGTATAGGTTTAGGTACTTTTCTCAAAATTCAATTTTCCAACTACAATTTGAGTCGAAGAATTTGATATTTTTTATTGGAGAAAATTACACCTTGAGAAATGAAATTGTGATAATTTTGGGCAACGAATGACATCTTTGCTATCAATTTTCCAGTTTTTACGACTTAAACCAAGATTTTCCGATTGACACAGAATTTTTAAAAGTTGCCCCTACCCCTTCTTTTGGTTCGGCCTTGTGGAGTACACGCGGCTCTTAAAATAGGTATTGATAAGATGACGACTTACTTCGGCGAATGCGTAATTTTCAGAGGATGATGTTTGAACGAATCTTGAGAACAAACACAGCATGTTTAAAGATACGAATATCAATGTAGGCATTGTAGGTGGACCATTTCTGAAGCCATGGTACCACAGTTTTCTGTTCCCAGTTCTGAAAATATTTCCATTCACTCGATTCATAGTGCGGTAATTTTAAGCAGTGGTGAAAAAGGAGAGCAATCGAACTCGAAGTTGCCACAACTTTAATTGATGTACGCTGATCGAAGCTAACTGGTGAAGTGCAATAATTTATGATCGGTCACAATTGGTCGTTTGCATTCAATAAAAAAGTAGTTGCGCTATTAGATTATTAGATATACCTAGATACCTACGTGGCGTGGGTGCAGAACATTGGAAACAACGCCGACGTTATCTTAATTAACTGGTGATTAGTGATTACTCACCAGTGTGAATAGGTATTGATAAACAATAAACATGCGTGCTCATTGCTCAGGTAAAATCTGCCTATAAAAGATTTGAATCGGCGGAGTACAAGTAAACATGGTTACAAAATTAAAATTTTTCAAGTTTTTCCAAAATAATCGTGAAAAGTGTCTAAATGGAGGTTATTTGCCCCCCCCCCCCCCCCCACGGGGGTTTTTTGCCCCCCCCCCCCCCAGAAACCGAATCTGGCAATGAAATTTCCATTCGACCAATATTAACCCTTCAAGCCCGCCAAAACTTGAAATTCTCAGGGTAAAAATTTCAATTTTGGGAATGTTTAGGCAAAGCGATCGCGAAAAAAGTGTATGAAGGGGTAAATTGACTAGCTGAATAAGATTTCGAGATCAGTTTTTTTGTTCGATAATGTTTACTACCAAAAATCGGCGATTCAAAGTTTCAATTCACGTTTTTTGTTAGTAAACAACCGATCTCGAAATCTTGTTCAGCGAGTCAATTTATCCCTTTATAAACCATTTTTGCGACCGCTTTGCCTAACATTCCCAAAATTGAATTTTTACCCTGAAAATTTTAACTTCTGGCGAGTTACAAAGGTGAAAATTGGTCGAATGGAAATTTCATTGCCATATTCGGTTTCTGTGGGTCAAATTACCCCCATCTAGCACTTTTCACAATTATTTTGGAAAAATTTGAAAAATTTGATTTTTTAATCATTTTTTTCTGAAAATGTAGATCGAATTTCTCAAGTTTTGCCAAAATCATCGCGAAAAGTGTTTAGATGGGGGTAATTTGATCCGTAGAATCAGAATTTGGCATCAGAAATTTTTTTTGATTAATACTTCCCATTCGTACTCCGTCAAAACTTGAGATTTTTGCATAAAAGTGTATTTTTCATCAAGGTCTACCTGAGCTAAAAATCTGAAAAAATTACCATAATATGGGACTAAGTTAAGCTCACATTTGTACCAAAAAGAAAAAATGTATGTCTTCTGGTGTTGAAATTATGGTGATTTAAAAATTTCCAAGTTGGTTTTTGGCTAGAATGCAGTGCAAAAAAAATTCGAAAAAATTCTCAAAAGTTTGTTTCCACTCCCTGTACATACCATATGAATTTCAAAATTTTTGGTTTATTAAGTACCAAAACGGGATTTTTCAACGCAAATCCGATATTTTGGGGGTTGTGGGGAAGAGGCGGTGGGGGGATGGGAGGTGGAAAATCCGCCCTAAATTTTTTTTTGGTGTCCTTATTAATGTCTGATCGCTAATTTTGAAAGTAGATCTTTGGCAGATTCGCCTAATTTACCTGGGGAGTGGGGATACCCTTTAAAGACTCGTCTGAATTTTTTCCACTGACTTGGCCCAAAAAAATGATACTTACCCAATACGAGCATCTGGAAAAATACCTACTCGCGTAATTTAGAGCAAAAAAAAAAAAAAAATATCCAGAGGTTTTTGGTAAACCTATATGCATAAGCATATTGATTTTGTATATTTCATTGAACTATAAAAATTTATACCCGTTGCCTTGAACGAGTTTTATACGAGCATTAAAATTGCGCCCAAGTTTTAAGATTTTTCTCGTTTTGCGTTTTGCATACGCTGCTGAGCGACTGTTCTCGGTAAATACCTACGTGGACCACAGGGGGATATGGGACGGTGGCAGGTATAACGATACACCGAAGTATAAAAAGTACCTATCCAATAAATTTATCACGTTTACGAGCCACTTGGAAGTGAATAAGTTAGCGGCGAAAATTTACGCCGAATCATCTTTATTTATGATTTTTTCCTTCTCCCTCATCCCTTCCTCTAGAACGAGAAAAAGTAGAATTTTTGCAAAATTCGCTACGGTGCGGCGAGCGCATCAGATCCGTTCGTATAGCGAAAGAGTAATTTAGCAAAAAGCCAAAAGAGTCTTTTATCGATATGCCCGCTTTCTCTATTTTCAACTCACCTTTCTTTTTTTTTTTTCATTCGAAAAACCCTTTTTACTATTTTTACTTTGGCGTAAAAATATACCTTACCCCTTTTTATAAATGTACTTAGAGTAATTAAGCCGACTTTAGAGTTGAAAAATTGATCTGTAGATAAAAAAGGTCGACTCTATAAACGTATAGTATGAAATCTCGCTCAGCAAGTGTAACGTGACCCCACTACACGATTACCTATTCATTTGGCCGGCCCAAGATGCGATTTTTTTTTTTACCTAAGGAAATAAAGACACGTATAGTAAAAAGAATAGAAAATTTTTTTTAATTATTAAAAACTTTTTTTCTCTCATTTCTTTTTTGTACGTAGAAGAGACGTACTACATAACTCGATTGTATATAACGTAATTCGTAAAGGTACTATGCTATGATAATGTCGTATAACAGAACAAAAGAAAAACGTAACGTAATTTGTAAAAAAAAATTTTGTAACTTATCTTTGGTTTGCAACTTAATTACGAGTTACATTTTTATGCAAAAATATTAAACGAGGTAAAAAAAAAATAATAATTAATAAATCAACAATATTATTTACATATTTCTGTTTCTTATGTACAACGACAACCGAAACGTTAATTATAAGAATTTTTTTTTTTTTTTTTACATTTTACCGATTAAGTCGTCAATTACGTACATGAATTTCACAATCTGCAGTTGAAAATGCAATTTATTTTTATCGGTTAGTTGACGACGAGAACTCGAGATTTAGCCCTGGTAATCGGCAGGTAATTGCAAAGTGACTTTGTGATTTTTTTTTTACGTCAATTTTTCGCGATTAGAGAGGTGGAAAGGTGGGGGATTTCGCTTCTCTGCCATTCTCAAAATATTTTTGAAAATTTTTGAAATTCGTCATCGAATGTTTCAACTCATTTGACCCCGGAAATTGAATATGTAGAATTGTAGATATTATTTTCAAAATATTTTTGTCTTTTGAAGAAATGAATAATGTCAAAAAAAATTATCACTTCTGCTCGAAAAATTTGCTCATTCAATGTTTTTTTTAAAAGAGCTTTAGATTTTTTTTCAATTTTTCAATTTTTTCCCAAAAAGAAGTTTTTGATTATACCGATTATACCTATACTTAAATGATCAATTTTCAATTTTTGCGATAAAAATGAGTTTTAAAATGATGCTATAAAATTTTGTAGGCCAAAAAATTTTTTCTCGATTTTCCTGAACCTAGTTTTCCCTTTTTTTCCTTAGTTTTTCATGAATGAGTGTTTTAATATTTTTCCTAAAAATTGTGTTTCATTAAAAAATGATTTTTTTTTTAGAAAAAGTGATTTTCAATGTTTTCTGTAATTTTCTGTTTTTTGATGAAAAATCTTTTTTTTCATTCATTTTTTTATTTCAATTTTTTTTTTCATTTTACGAAATTTTTTTTCGAAAAAGTTGTTTTTTTATTTTGGGAAAATCTTTTTAATTATTTAAAAAAAAAAATGATTTTTTGTTGCTTGGAGGGGGAGGGGGGGGGGAGAATTTTTCAACTACATGTAAACAATTATTTTTATCATTTTTTTTGCACTTTTTGAAATTATTTTGAAAAGACTAATATTTTTGATTTGTGAAAAGTGTGATGATTTTCTTGAAAATCAATTTTGAGCTTCCCCTCTCTCCCCCTCTCACCTTTCCTTTCACCCAAAAAAATAACTTCTAAACAACTTTTCAGTCCCCCTCAAACTCGATTGATGCCGATAGAATTTTCAAGAAAAATATCTAACGAATTTCGTAACCGATAAAAACTTTGGTAGCTTCTCGTGTATAATATAATCTCCCCTATAGGTACATTCAAAATCAGTTTTTCTAACCAATTAAGTAAACATTGAACACTCTATTGTCTACTAATCGTCTCTACTCTGGTAATCGACCCAGGGATGGATTTTTCGTAAAATGAAATGCAATGGTATGGCATTTTAAGCTGTAGTCAACTCATCGAAATCAACTGATTTCTTCGACGTACGTGGCTGGAAAAATGCCAACAATCCCGTTCAGCTCACCCAGCCACCAACCGTCCGGCTGTTTGTCGTGGATATTGATGACATCTCCTGAAAAAACATCTCAACGTGAGTTGAAGAAATGAACGAAAGTCGGAAGACAGTATTAGCTGGAGGGGGAATAAGTTGGGGATTACCTGGCTGTAGGTTTAGTTCATCGTATAAGTTGGCTGTGTAGTGATAAAGAGCTTTGCAACGACCACCAGCTGATGGAGTGGGGGTGCTGACTGTGGACTCTGGAAGCACGGTGAAAACATTGCTTTCGAAGTCTTTTTCGCTGCTGCCTTGGCTGGAGAATTCGTCTGTAAAAATTGGACGTTGCGGTGAGAAAGAGGCGTAGGTGAGGGGGTATGAAGATACAGTCTGTAGTGAATTGGTGTTTCGGGGTGGTTCAGGTTTGAAAATGGGGAGATTTTTTTTGGTCAATTTTTACTTTTTTTAAAAAAAAAAATCAGAATGGTTTTTTTTTTGGTGGCTGGTTACTTTTATAAGATTTTTTCTCTTTTTCTCCTGTGCTCAAAAATGACATTTTCGGAATCGTATTTAATTATCGTCATTCAAAGCACGATTAACTCGTACTTAAGAAAGAAACCGTATACGAGTCAATCCATATAAAATGTATGGTATAAAGCCTATATATCTCTCTACTTATATAGACCTTATCTGGTTACACTTCAGCACCTGCTTACTGATAGGGAAAAAATGACGTTACTTTGAGACACGCCACTTGTCATTCTGAACCTTCTCTCGCACTCGTTGAAGAATTTACGCCGACGTAAATTCAATTGTTTATTCGTGATTGGCATATATTTATTAAAAACCTCTCCTCTCCATACCTATGAACATGCTGACCGGGCCGTTAGTATATGTATCCATAACGGGAACTTATATCTGTCGTTTCAAGACATCAATACGTCAAACGATCTTAAATAATGACCGACCCCACGCCGAGTTGAAAAAAGAAAGGGTGCGAAATAGGCAACGTATCTGACACGAGGGTATAAAAAATAGCCACGTAATCGATATTTAAGGACCCGAGAGTGACATTTTTAAAAGAGCTATTTTCGAAATTTGACGTGCGACGAGTATATGTATGCGAAAGATACTCGTACTCGAGTGAGGTGATGTAACGATATTACGTATTATAGGTTTTTCGAGTGTTGTACCAAAATCACTATCCGGTTGTACTGAATTCCCATCGGCAGTACCTCGATCAGTCCAGTCGGGAGATTCGGCTTGTTCTGCTGGCTCGGAGGTGTCTTTTTGCACCCAAGGTGGTACCTGGAACGTATTTGAGAAGGGGGGAGATTAAATTGGTGTGGTTCGAATTCGAAGTGAGAGAAAAGAGGTTACGTACTTTTAGTATGCTTTGTTGAAATCCTTGTCTGTCGCGTATCACGTGTATATGATTTGCTAGGGGATGACTAGGTTTTGATTTACCGTCTAGTTCGGCCAGGGCGCACGATATCTTGTATCTGGCTGCTTCTAGGTAGGTTAGCATGAATCTCATCTGGAAAAAAATTGAAGATATTTAAATTCAAAGGTTGTTACTAATTTCGTGTTTTATTCAAATTTACTTTGATTTTAGCTTTTTTTGGACTTGAAAAAAAATTTTCAAAAATTATTTTTAATGCAAATTTTCAATTATTATTTCAGTTTAATTTTTCAATTTTTTCAAAATTTTTTTGATTTTTTACTTTTTAAAAAATTTTTTAATGTAATTTTTTTCAAGATTTTTTCAATTTTTAAAGAAAATTTTCATTTTTCAATTTTTTCTAAATTTTTAGATTTTTTAATTTTTTCAAAATATAATTTTTTTCCAGTTTTTTCAATTTTCTTTAAAAAATTTTGAGTTTTAATTTTTAAAAAGAATTTCAATTTTTCAATTTTCAGAAAATTTTCAAGTTTCCATTTTTCTAAAATTTTTTAAAAAAATTTTCAAAGTACAATTTTTGAAAGGATTTCAATTTTCTTAAACATTTTTGTTTTTTAATTTTTTTTTTATTTTGATTTTTTCAATTTTTTCGTTTTTTTTGATATTTTACTTTTTCTAAAATTTTTTGATTTTTCAATTTTTTTTAAATTTTTATATTTTTTCAAAACCTTTTGATTTTTCAGTTGTTTTTTTATTTTCAATTTTTCTCATTTTTATTTTTTACTTTTATTTTTTCACTTTCAAAACCGATACACTTCTTTCATTGCTTTTTCACATTTTGTCAATAGATTCGACACAAACCGTAAAAATTTCAATGAATTTCGAGCTAGTGTATGACACCTGCGGTTATCTATTACCTATTTCACCAAACTTATCATGAATTTCCCAACATTAACATTTCGTTATCTTCTACAAGTAGGTACGTTCGTAAAAAAGTAAGAAATTCACACTCACGTGGTGTAATTTTTCGGAAACATTCTGTTGCGAATCATCATTACCAAAGTTTGGACTTTGTTTGAAAGCTCGAGCTAAATTTTCGACTCCATTTTTGCCTCGCCTCTCTCGTTCCAAATCTTGAACTACTAGCTGGAGTACTTTAACTAGAGCCTGTAGAATACCGCATTATTATCATTAAAATCGAAGACACTTGATCAGATTTCAGAAAACTCGTGCTAATTTACCTGTCTTCTTCGTTCTTTGTTCATGGCCAACGTCGTATGTTCGGCGTAAAAATCCGGTAGCAATTGTTCGGATACCGGTTGTTCTATGCCTTTCGTAGTAGCGATGGTTTTTATATCGTTGGCTACGTCGCAATTTTCTATCGGGTCTTTCAGTCTCAAAGCGCTCTGGAAAAAAGCACCATCCAGCGCGTAAGTCGACCCATACGTCAAATCACCTACAAATTTGATTATTTTCGGGTAATTTAATACCTGCGTTAATTTTGGCCCCACGTCTCGACAATGTTGCCAGTAAACGAAAGCTAAATGTTTTAATTGTTGGAGCCGTTCTTCTTCTAGGGCTTGGAAGCATTGACTCCCTCGTATCACCGCTGTTTCCCATTCTAATCTGTAAATTGAATGCGAGAATTCGGATGGTTAGGTTTTCAAGAGTTGAATTTTTAAAATTTTAAATTTTCTTTCGTCTCACCTTGCTCGTTCTGCTCGTATACAATACGTGTAATATTCGACGTCTGACTTTTTCACCAACTCTTCGGCTTTCTTACGTTTACTTTCTAACTGGAATTTTCAAAAAAAAAAAAAAATGTGTGAGAAAAGTGTAAAAAAAAAGGTCAACAGGTCGATAAAATATACAAAACGTATGCTCGAATATTGTAAGACGTAGTGCATGGTGATACCGAACGAAGAATTTATCGTTTATACGAGAGTATGACGCTTCGACTAAAAATCACTCGAGTGTCTCAAGGTTGAGAAAAACGTAATTACAAGTACAATAAAAATTTGACGAAGCAGAAAACACTCATTTTATATTTAGGTACCCGTTGAAAAATGAAATTTTGAATATGGACTTGATTGGGCTGCTGCAGTGGCGAGCAGTAGGCTTATTACGTAAATGGTTCTGCCCTAATTCACCATATTTTCTAGCTTTGTCCATTTGCTTAATAGAGCGAATAATATCAATAATGTGGCCAACTGCAGACACACAGCCAGAGAGCTCCGTACATGGTGGAGACACCTGTGTGGTAGGTATATATGAAAATGATCGTACTAATTATACTATCTACGACGTCGACGGCGACGTCGTATTATGTAAGAAATGAACCATTAACGACCGACTTGGCTCATAAACGCCCAAAGATCACGTGAGATGGACCCCTCGAGGGGTTTAGGTTCAGGGTCAAGTTGACCATTTGGATATTCATGTCGTGAATTTTTCACCTTACATGGAATCGCCGCAATATAATACTAGAAAATGCATAATTATTATCATTTTGTCCAACCGATCCGATATTTTATGGCGTAATTACGCGAATTCAGCCATAAATTGGACTAATTTTATCGTTTCAACGAGGTACCACACAAGGTACTACACCTTACGTCGCGTCGTACGAGTAACAAGCCCCGCGAGCAAATAAGCTGTGTACATTCGCGTGTACACCGCAGCCCGTATGCAGATCAACTGACTGTGGAGGTGTTTTCCTATATGTACAAATCTATTCGAAAACGTTTCACTTTTGTGTGGATAAATTTTACGCCGAAAACCTCTATAAAAATTGATAGACCATTAGGAAGCATCTGCGCGTACAGTGAAAGTAGCCAATGCAGTCGCTTACAATTTTACAATGCTATAAAACGTAACGCGTATAAGGATAAGGGTTTCATTTTCGAGGTAATTTATCGATAGGAAGAGGTTTTAGATGCGAGCAAGTAGGTATATTGTTCCTCGTATTGGTACTTACTTTGGAGCATTCTTTGTCGGAACCTTGCTTTTGATGCAGATGCAATGAACTTGCGGTTAGTTTATTGGATCCGGTAAGGCCTCCGCTCAGTCTTACGTCTAAAGTTACGTCTTGCAGTTTCTCGTTTTCTCGAGCACTCACGAAGCTTTGTTTTTTACTTTTGCTTTCGGCTGCTCGCCATTCGCTGAGGTTTTTACCTGTCCAAGTGAAAATTGATTATGATTAGAGAACTAATACCTAAGGAAAGGTTTTGAGGAAATTGTGTTATTTTATAAAAATAAAAATCGACTCGACAGTTCTAAGGAAAATCGAAAAATTCTGCGGGTTAATAAAAAACCCTTTTGACTCAGCAATCGTCTAAAATCCATCGGGAAAAATCAGTGCAAATCATGTATTTCTTTCCTGAAAACATCTATTGTAAAAGAAATACTCTTGAAAAATTATTTTTAAGATGAGAAAATAGGAATTTCAACAAAAAGATTGTTTTGTAGAAAAATGAACAATTTTTGGTTGATCTTGATAAATGGTAACTCTTGAGGACAAAGTTAGCCCATGTCAATTGTCAATCTGTTTTGTGTCAATTTTTTAGGAAAAGAAATTTTGTCAATTTTTTAGGAAAAGAAATTGTGTCAATTTTTTGGGAAAAGAAATTGTGTCAATTTTTTAGGAAAAGAAATTGTGTCAATTTTTTAGGAAAAGAAATTGTGTCAATTTTTTAGGGAAAAATTGTGGCAATATTTTAGGGAAAAAGTTGTCAATTTTTCAGAAGAAAAGTTGTCGATTTTTTAGGGGAAAAATTGTGGCAATATTTTAGGGAAAAAATTGTGTAAATTTTTCAGGGAGAAATTGTGTAAATTTTTCAGGGGAGAAATTGTGTAAATTTTTCAGGGGAGAAATTGTGTCAATTTTTTAGGGGAGAAATTGTGTCAATTTTTTAGGGAAAAAGTTGTCAATTTTTCAGAAGAAAAGTTGTCGATTTTTTAGGGGAAAAATTGTGGCAATATTTGAGGGAAAAAATTGTGCAAATTTTTCAGGGAGAAAATTGTGTAAATTTTTCAAGGAAAAATTGTGTCAATTTTTTAGGGGAGAAATTGTGTCAATGTTTTAGGGGAGAAATTGTGTCAATTTTTTAGGAAAAGAAATTGTGTCAATTTTTTTAGGGAAAGAAATTGTGTCAATTTTTTTAGGGAAAAAATTTTCAAGGAAAAAAATTGTGTCAATTTTTAGGGGGAAAATTGTGTCAATTTTTTAGGGAAAAAGTTGTCAATTTTTCAGAAGAAAAGTTGTGTCAATTTTTTAGAAGAAAAGTTGTGTCAATTTGTTAGGGGAAAAATTGTGGCAATATTTGAGGGAAAAAATTGTGTAAATTTTTCAGGGAAAAAATGATGTCAATTTTTCAGGGAGAAAATTGTGTCAATTTTTTAGGGAAAAAATTGTATCAATTTGTTTAGGGAAAAAATTGTATCAGTTTTTTAGGGGAAAAATTGTGTGAATTCTTTAGAGAAAAAAATTGTGTCAATTTTTCAGGGGAAAAGTTGTGTCAATTTTTTAGGGGAAAAATTGTGTCTTTCTTAGGGAAAAAATTGTGTCAATTTTTCAGAAGAAAAGTTGTGGCAATATTTTAGGGAAAAAATTGTGTCAATTTCTCAGGGGAAAAAATGATGTCAATTGTGTCAATTGTTTAGGGAAAAATTGTGTCAATTTTTCAGGGGAAAAGTTATGTCAATTTTTTAGGGACAAAAATTGTATTTAGGGACAAAAATTGTGTCAATGCGAGGGAGGTGAGAAATTCCTGTGAAAAAAATTGCACGCATGCAGAGGTATAATCTTGTTAATTTTTTTTGTGGGTGAGGGAGGAGGAGGATGAACTTTGACCAATTTTTTTTGGAGAAATGAATTTCAACAATAAAAAAAGTTTTTTAATTAATGTGTATTGTTCCGGTGAGAAAAATTTTTTCGAACTGTTTTTCGAATAATTCCCTTTGCCAACATTTTAAAAAATCTAATTTTTTTTTTTGGAAAATCTATTCTGTAGACATTAGCGCCCTAGCACTTTGAAAATGCGCTCCACTCTACATACCTGTCTTATCAACCGCATTTTCTACCGACTTCCTAATCCTATGTTGAGACTCTAATAATTGCTTCAAAGGTTTGACAACTTCTTCGCAAAGGGCTGTCGCAAAAGTCCTGAAAAAACGACAAAAATTAATAATCTAATATTTACGAGAGAAGATTAAAATTCACAATACGAAATAAGCTTTGAAATGGGTAAAAAAAATCCAAGGTAGATTTTGGTCTTAAAAAGAAAAACGAAGTATGTTAAATATTCGAGCCACTCGCGAAATGCGTTTAATGCTTCCTGGGAATGGTACATGTTAACGAAGGTATGTGTATCTACAAGTATTAAATATTATATGCGTTAAAAACCAGATCACATCTCCTGACACGTAATACCTATTGATGGCAAAAGAATGGATTTATATGATCGATGATGGCAGACATCGACGACGACACGAGCTCGGTGTACCGTTAAAACCCATAAAGGGGTATGGTCTTTGATCGTTGTGGCGAATATCCTAACGATAAGAATCATTTCCGGTATATGCAAGCCACACGGTACGAGTAAATACGTGAATGTATTGCTCATATGGACGTGTGTATCGTCGTACTCGTATGCAATATTTTATTTGAGTTATGTGCAGATAATTGTTTAGTCTACTCGTATACGTATTTAAATGTCAAATAGGTAAATTAGCTAGTGTATACGCATTGCATACTCATACTGTACAGTTGCCACAAACGTTACATTTTCAAGATAAACAACCTCTAATATGATTACAATGTAAACAAAGGTGCAGAGCAAGAGGAAACGTACCCAACGTTATGAAAGTTGTAAATGGTACATACGTAGCTATTCATATACAATTATACATGTAGTACATAGATGCACCGAAGTACCACTACCTAATCATACGTGCTCGTATTTATAAATATGATTTATTATCAATATAAAAACATAAAATACGAGGGAAAGAACCACTTCAGTATTCCATATATATTATTCGTTTTTGTACGTGAAGTCGTACGGATAAAGTATCCAATTCTTTATTTAAATGATGTGGGTATTTACTTACTTGTGAATTTCACTGGTCGTTTCTAATTCTATTCCAGCCTTATGCCAAGCTTGACTGACCGTTCCAACTGCCTCTTTGGATACTTTTAATAACTTATTTGAGAGTTTCGATAAAGTCTTGGCGTATTGGATTTCGGCTTCTGATCTGTAAAATGAAGAATTTTCAATTTTGGCACGTTTAATATTTTCGCTCATCGATGCGAATAATTGGCTCGTGGTTTTCGTCAGCCTGTGGGCCATTAAGTGCGTGGTTTCGTAACATCTTCTAGTACATTAAATGGAAAAAAGCGAAATGGTTATATAGGCATGTGTTTGTCTATGGTTTTGCAAATTCTATATAATCGCAAATGGGAATTTAGAAATGGTTTCTCATTCGAGTGGGTTCTCTGGCCTTATGTTGCTTGCCTATTTTTACCCTTGTAATTCAATTTACATACATGTCGAGGTTTATTCGGATTCGCAAATCTCTCACACTCTTATCTGTATGACGTAATTATATGTGACGAACGTGTGCAAGAAATCAATGTATAAAGGACCGATAATCGATACATTGTGTATCGTATTTGTATAGTATTGGTAGAAAGTCTGTGCGATAATTGCGCGGCGAATTCCACTTTTATGGGCGATTAAGCGAAAAAACAACTGAGTGAAACAAAACATTGGTACGATCGATGGGTGCCTCTTCTCTGCCTCTATCTTCCTCGTCGAAATATGGACGATACGAATCGTAAAAATGTATATAAATGTGTGATGAATGTAAACTTTGATGGAGAGAGGGGAGGGGAGTTGTGAATGTGTAATGAACGTACAGTTTCTCACAGCAACATTCGCTTGGGATGGGTTGATTAATTGGAGTCAAGAGTTTCTGTTCGAGATTATTTTTTTAAAAATTTGAAAAAAAAAAAAAAATAATCTCGAACAGAAACTCTTGACTCCAATTAATCAACTCATCCCAGGCGAATTTTGCTGTGAGAAACTGTACGTTCATTACACATTCACAACTCTCCTCCCCTCCCTCCATCAAAGTTTACATTCATCACACATCTGTACACCTTCCAAAAAAATTTTTAATTATTTGTTGAAAGTTGAAAAAATTGAAAATGAAAATCTTGAAAAATTTTAGACTATTTCTAAGTATGGTATCTACTTGGCTCCAATTAGTTTTTTCAAACCAAAAAAGAGTTGGGTAAAATCAAGCAAATTTTTCTTTGAGCTGGAAGGTTCCTCCTTGAAAATTTTGAAACTTGAAAAAAAAAAATTGAAAGTATTTTGGAAGTGAATTTGAAAACTTGAAAAATGTTTCAAAGAACCCTGAATTAATGTTGTGTACTTTTAGAAAAAAACATTTTTTGGTAAAAAGAAATGAATGAAAAAATGATGTTGTTTTGTATTTTTTTCAAGAAACTTGTTTGAAAAAAAAAATTGATAAAATTTTAGAAAATCACCAAGTACAGATTTGAAGCGTAGTTTTTTGGGGTAAAGTGGAGGGGGATGACTTGAATTTTCAGTTTTTAGATTGCTCAAAATTTGTTCTTTTTTTAAAAATCTTCTTCTATTTTTTTAAATTTTGTTTTTAAAATTTTTTATAAATTTTATTTACTTTTATTTTTTTTTTTAAATTTATTCAGTTGTACGTAATTTTTTAAAAAATTTATTCATTTGAAAATTTTTTCAATTTGGAAGGTGAGTACCTAGTAATTTCTCAAAATTGATTTTTTTGAAAAATTCAATTTTTTTTTTTGATTTGTTCAAAACTGATTCATTTTGTTGTTTTTTTTTCAATTTCTTTTGTTTCATTTTTTCGAGCGATAATTGGACAAAAGTTTGAACAAAGAATATGCTTGCTCGAACGAAGAAATGAAGAGCATAATTTTGAGAAAATCTTGGAAAAAATTGAATTTTTGTTTCGTAAAACGTACATATATTTTTCGTGCAATGTATCACATTTTTTCTACTAATGGGAAGAGGGGGGGGGGTCTTTATTTCTCCTTCCTTCGTACATTTTTTTCGTTTTTCAATTTGAAAAAAGTAGAATATTTCATCTTGAAAATTTTTCAAAATTGTTTCTGAGAAAAATTGGAAAAAGTTTCGAGGAACCTAGAAATTGCATCGGTTGTTTTTTTATTTCGATTTAATGACGCCAATTTTTCCATTTTATTCAAAATTGTGCAATTTACGCGCATGAACGACAGAACAAGCCTCGATTTCAAACTTTTCCTGGTCAAGACGACGGGGAAGGGAGAAGAGAGGGGAGAGGAGTATATTCAAAAGAGACAAAAACAAACATAAAACTCATTTTTATGCCTCAATGCCCCCAAAATATATTAACTACCTATAGATTCTTACCTTTCCTGTAAAATGACGCTCAATTCTTTGCAAAAATCACCTCCTTGTTTGATATATCGTCGCAATTCTTCGAAGCCATCTTGACCCTGTAAAAAAAGTTACTTCATTAGTCGAAAGTCCAAATCTCGTTTGCGAAATACCCCACGAAGAGCGACACAAACGAATAACGTATCAAAAGTCGCGAGTACGAGTGAAATATTGCTTTGGAGGAAAATTTCCATACGGGGGCTACATCTTCGTTAGCAAATATTACCTTGGAGGGTAAGAATCTTTGTAGCTTCTTCGTAAGCGTCCTCTTACTGCTGCGTCTTTCTGGGGGCGCGTTCGAGCTCACAGAGTCGACACTTTCCGTTTCGGTCGTATCCATAATATAAATTTATCGCGCGAATTCGATCATCTACCGATATTTCGCGGCTAGTAACATTTCACCCGGTCGACGAATTGTTCACGTATGCGACACATTTTCACCACACTTTGTATACGATTAGAGTGGAAAATATTTTCAAATATCACGGCTGGCCGACGACGACGCTGCAGAACCGATGGCTTATGTATGTACGAAATAACCTACGGAGGAAGAAGGAAAAAAGAAGCTAAAAATTGTATCGCCTGCAGCGCGCTGGTTTCGTTTGTAAATATAAAATATACGCTACGAACATATGTTTCGAAAAGTTAATTACGTTTCGAGCATGATTAAAAAATAACAGAGTGGGGAGGTCTTGTGTGCTCGGCGTAATTCACATGTTATCTGCCTTGCGAGTGTATGTACTTGTACGAGGAGTATGTGCAGGTATTCGACTAAAGCTATACGGTACCGAGAGTTTAAATTAGCGTCGAAATTGGTTAACTAAACGATGGATGAGGGGAGGTGAGGGTGCTCGGTAGTAAATTACCTCGGACGTGGGAATTTATAAAAAAAAATTAACGAGACGATATTTTTAAATTTTTTTCAAAACAAATTCTTCGACTCTAATGAACGAAACTTTCCGTTTGTGTAAAACGTAGATATACTGCTCGAGTCGACCATTCAAAAACTTGGTGGAATTATACCTCAGAGTACACCTATAGAGCATGGGCCAGAGAATGGAAAACCTGGAGTGAACATACACAATGGCTCATACATATACCTAAAAACACACCCAAGCCTCCAGGCCCAAAACGCGAAACGCCAAAAGGAAACCCCTACCTTAATACTACTTATTCATTGTTCAACGTTTACGCAGCAGTATCATTTGACCAAGACGCGTCATTTATCATAAGACCAATCCCAGAAGTAATTCAGACCACGCCGCAGCGCTATAATTTTCAACCTGGACTTGAAATTTATCGTTTTCGAACGCCACCAATCCACCCAAAACAGACACCGCTCGTTGTTCATTGAAAATTGCACCACGTGAATGAGACACCGGCCGGCCGCGCCAATGCGAATGCTGCCTATACACACGTACAAGTGTACGTACGTATACTGCACACTTGCCTTGCACAGCGTAGGTGTCACGTTACCTGACAAGGTGTACTTATAGGAAAAAAAAAAACCATATGCTCGAGTGACATATACACCGTGTCGAGTCCCGTAATGACCTTGTTTCGGGTGATCTTGTCGTGCTCTTCTCAAGATGACGTATGGTATTCCTACCGCGCACTGTACTGTGTACTTCGACTACACCATATCACAGCCAGGTTTTCCTTAGCGTTTCGGACAAGCGGTTGAAAAATAAAATTACCAGTGGTTAGGTGCAGTTGAAGTTTACAAGCGTCGATTTGTTCTGTTTCTGTTTGACAGAGGCATAGTGCGAGAAGACAAAAGAGAAAGGTGTCGAAGAGAATCGTGCCAAAATAGGAGCAGTCGGCGATTTTATTCTGTCCTCGGAATTATTAAAATTATATGTACCTACTCCGATACATAGGCTTTGGCTTATCGTATATTCGGATCTATTCGTGGTACCATCGAGGAAATGTTCGAGGTGAAATTAATTTTCTGTATCGATTTATTACGTATGTACGTGATTCGAGCGGGCGTATATTTTGGTGGCGGTATTTCCTTCGGGGGTTTTCTTCGTCTCAAACGTGGGATTCTGGCTTGTAAAAAAATTGGAAGGATTTTTGGGGATTGTTGGCCGAATTCCTGGCTGAGTCGAAGAATTTTAAATTTTTTCTGATTATTCGACTTTTTTTCAGAGAGAAAGTATGATTCAAAAATTCTCCCAATTCTCCCCCTCCCCCTCCACCCAATCGAACGCGTACTTTTAGGAGAATATTGTATATTTATGAATTCGACGGAATGACGATAACAAATTACCTACATTCTTTAGCCTGTCACTCAGTGTTTACGTATTGAAGTGTGCGATTCTATGACGAGAAGAAAAATTCTCTTTTTCGTGATTTCATTTTATTTTGAAATTTTTGAATCAATTTCTCTCCTCTTTTTCGACCTGAAAATGAAATCTCGACCTTTTCTTGGCTTTCTAGACTTTTTTGACCACACACAGCTTTTGGAAAAATTGATGAAGAGAAAAGAGGTAGGAGTGTGATTAATCCTGGACGATATTTCGGAACTGTGGTACTAGAACTAGAATTTTCATCATTCAACTATCAAGGCTGACATTTACCCCCTCCACCCCTTCCTTTTCCTTCTAAAAATGAGGGCAAATTAAAAAATTTTCGAACAAAATTTTTTTTTCATTTATTGAAAAAACACATTTTTCTATTTTTAATTTTTTTTTTGGTTCTGTTTTTTTTCTGAATAAAAATTCAATTTTTTTCAAATTGAAATTTTTGTAAAAAAATTTTCGTAAAAAATTTTCGAATAAGTTTTTTTAAATTCAATTTCAAATACTTATTTAAAAAAATGTTTTTTGCAGGAAATTCAAAATAAATTTTTTTCCAACGTTTAGCTACAACAAAAAAGGAGTAAGTACTTTTTGCAAGAATTTAAAGTAATTGAAACATTCTAAAAAAATTCATTCAAAAAACTTGGTGGCCTGCTCCTCAAAAAAGTAATGAATTCTGAAATAAATTTTTTCAAATTTTGTTTGGAAATATTTTTTAAAAAATCAAAATTGAAGAAATAAATTGAAAAAAAAATTTTTTGGGCTCCAGATGCTATGATTTTTAATTTTTTTTCATTTTGCAAGGAAGAAAACAGTATTACCTATTTTTTGCAAAAATTGAGCAAAATTGAAAATTTTTCTGAAAAAAAAATTCATCTCCATGAGAGTGGATCAGATGTGATCTTATTTACGGTTGATGGAAAAAAATTCGAATTTTTTCCGACCTCCTCTCGCTCTCTTGCCCCAAAGATAGATGGTACTTGACGATAGATGGTACTTGACGAAAAACAAGACACACTGTGTCAGAATAGCGGACTTCCCTTTTTTATACAAACTAGGCTTTCTTTACTACGAATGTGAAAATTTCGAACCGATTCGCTCGTTTCAGTGGTTGAAAATACAAATTAGGCTTTCTCTTCTATGAGCGGGTAAAAATTTTGAACCAATTCACTCGTTCCCATAGTTA
>FIZT01048685.1:0-14277 GCA_900065295.1 Paracoccus marginatus
GAATAAAAATTATTCCCAAAATTTCACTCCTCTGAGTTGAGATTAACCCGTGCCGCACGCCACTCAAAGTTGAGGACGCGACGCCCGAGCGCGTTCGATGTTACCTCGCCACCACACGCGGTGGTGAAGTTTTCTGCGCACGGGCTACATTATGAGCACATCCTTACGTCCTTGTGGGTGCCGAGGGAGGGATAATTACTCAATAAGGAATTGTTTTAGGTTACCTAGAATATATCTATTCGGTTTCAAAATTTTTTTTCGTGATTTTATGACTTCTGAAAAAACTTGTAATTATTGCGATTTTTTCACATTATTTTAGATGTTTTTAGCACGAAAATCGGTTCTTAATGATGATCTAACTAGTATTTCTCAATGTAGTCAGTTTATTCTTGTAAGTATAGATGAGAGTGTCACTGAAATGTTTCAAAAACTTGGGTCCTCACCTTTTGAGGGCTGATTTAGAGCGAAAAACATCTAAAATTATGTGAAAAAATCGCAAAAATTACAAGTTTTTTTAAAAGTCATAAAATCACGAAAAAAATTTTTGAAACCGAATAGATATATTCTAGGTAACCTAAAACAATTCTTTATTGAGTAATTTGAACACCTACCCCTCCCTTGACACACATAAGGACGTAAGGATGTGTTCATAATGTAGCCCGTGCGCAGAAAACTTCACCACCGCGTGTGGTGGCGAGGAAACATCGAACGCGCTCGGGCGGCGCGTCCTCAACTTTGAGTGGCGTGCGGCACGGGTTAATCTCAACTCAGAGGAGTGAAACTTTGAGGATTTTATCTTGACACCCAAACAAACAATTTTGGGGGGGTGAGCGGTTTGGTAATCGAAAAAAAAATTTCATTGTCACCCTAATATAGGTACTATGAATGCACAACTCAGACACTTACATTCGGATTTATTACAACTGATCTTGAAACCTAAAATGTTATGCATTAACATCCATTGCTCCAAGCGTCGACATTGACAGCTATACTCTTTGGTGCCAAGTTTATCATTATTTCGATCACTTCCTAAATGCAAATAGCTAAGAGTACAAAAAGGTGCCAGCTGTTCGGCTGTCAAGTTTATCTGAGGATTATCGTACAAATCGATCCAAAACACCGGAGCTTGCAGATGCAATTTGGGAAACTCTTCTAGATTATGATACGAAGCATTTAATTTCTCTAGTAGCGATAAACGGCTGAAGTCGAGTTTGGAAAACTTGAACGGCAGTAGTGAAGCGACCGACAGATATCTTAGATTCGTTGGCCAGTTGATTTCCGTAGTGTTCACGTCAAATGGCGACTCACTAATGTCCAAGCTATCCAGATTTTCCATACATGTGAATATGTCCGATTCGACGGAAATTTTGTAAGGTTTCGGGTTCAATCGACGCAAAGTAAGCGACAAAAGACCTCTGTATCTTTCGAAAATATCATTTTGAAAACCGCCTATCGGATTGTACGAAGCATCTAAAACCTGAATGAACATTTCACGTGTAAATATTATGTAAATCGATCTCGTTATACCTGATCTGTTTTAATGGAATAAAAATAACATACTTACTGCAAGTTTCGTGTCTAAAGTTTGAGGAATAGTGGTAATGCCCCTGGAAGAGCAATTCGCTGTCAATGCCTGTATCGTACAGCCAGGCTTGGAATCGGTGTTTTGATTTCTAACCACTGCAATGTATAATAGTCCTGTCGATTCAGTTTAGAAATTATATGCTAAGAGTTTCAATCACGTTTCACAATCAGAACAAAATCTCATCATACCTAGTAGAAGCTTTAATCTGATTATCATTTTAAAACCTTCATGTTGAGCTAGACAGTGCTAAACTAAAACAAAAGCAGAGAGAAAAGCAAGCCTCAAATGAACTAATTTTTACATAGGTACTTATTTATCTCAACATGGACGTATCTACCTACCTACCTAGGTAGGCAGTAAATTGATAAGGATAATTTTGAAAATCAAATAATATGCTTTAGCAACCAAAAATTTTTTTCTCATGTCCCCCAGAAATTTGAGCAAAAATACATTACAAAAAATACTTACTTGTATATTTTACAATACAGAAATAAAAACTCGTTAAAAAATAATAACGTTAATTTTACAAAAATTAAAAACATATTCCTTATCACAGATTTTTTTACAATAAAATTATTAACACAATTATTCGCACGAAAACCAGTTTATACAAGTTTTAATACAAAATGTATGTATCTAATAAAAAATCGTTATGTTACAATCGTTGACTTTGGTTGAAAACAATTCAGTTTGCTCGTTTACTTTTCAATTCATATAACACAAATGGACTCGATCGGATAAAATCATTTCGATAATATTCTATCATTCATGAATCTATAGAATAAATCAATCAGCTCAATTTTTAATATTTGTATCTGAAATTCGAGATTCAAAAGATCAACAATTGAACAGACATTAATAAACGATCGTATAAGAGGTGGATAGCAATACCTTTCCAGATACGTCCAACGTAAGATAACCTGGAATGAAAACTGTTTTTAGTTGGAAATGGCTCAAGTCAAATCCCAATGTGTTACTGACATGTTCTTCAATAGAGGCGTGCAGGCGAGCAACGTCGTCAAAATTTAGTCTTCCGGAGTCTTCAGTGTTCACACTGGGTTAACAAATTGTACAAACATTAAATTATTCAAAATTTACAATTAACTACAATTCCCTACGGTACAAGTCTACTCACCGATACCGATCCCAAATATCTTTAAGCACATCGAAGGAAAAAGATACAGTGAATTTCGACTCTAGACGAGGTATTTCATAAACTAATTTAATATCGTGTGGTGTATGCACTATATGGTGTAATGCCAGTACAATTAGCCATTTGATCTCTAACTGAGCGAACATAATAGCAGATATAGTGCAGCTAAAATGTTTCTCAATTACGGTATTAATTAAATTTATATATTTTTGATTCGCTACACAAAACGCCAGCGGCAAATTCACATTGGTTTCGTCGCCCGAATTGCTCGAATTCCACGTAAAAAATAATCCTTCGTAGATCATACCGAGGGTCTGGTTGTTTTGGCATTTTCCCACAGTAATCTGCGATAGCAAATGTAATTAGTAATCTTGTAATTGCTCACGTTGCTTATTCGAATACGCACTTTTAAAAATGGTTGATTTTTCGTCTCTACCATATTGAAAGCAGCGATGTACTTGATCGACTGGTTAGATTCATATTTGAGTAGATCATTCGCCAGTAATTCATTAAACCGCCTAAGATCTGATCTTCTAAAAGTTATGTTTTGTATCGGTGTGCAAGAGAATATTCTGCCCCTTTTCTTCAGCATATCTACAAAACAAGATTTGTGATCACTTTTCTACCATTATTTTACTTGAGTACCTAGTGTTTTTTACTCACCAGTAACATCAACGTCCAGATCGTCAGTATCCACATAGCTTTCTTCGAGCTGACTAGGAGATAAATTGAAGATATACGTGTTCATGGTGAATTTAGAAAGAACAATTTATCCACACGAATTTGATTTATCAAATAATTTTAATCAAAATAAATAAGATGTGTATGCGAATGGGCGGGAAATTCGATGATAATAGAGACGAAAAATCAGACATCAGAAATTCGGAAACATATCATGACTAATTACTAGTGAAAAATTTGAACGAAAAAACGTTGAAGTTAAATTCAATCATTTCGAAACATTTCTACAGAAGAAATAATTATGAATAATTGAATTTTTCAAAAAAAATTTCAAATTTACAGCAACTTTTTTGAAAAAGAAAAACAGAAAATTTAAATAAATAAACGCAAAACGTTTCAAACGATCAAACGGTTCTTTGCGGTTTTGCTAAATTGACAACACAAAAAATCACCTCCACTTATACGACGTATCAATTTGCAAATAGATTTTTAATTTTCTCAAATCGTCATTTTTGACCAATTTAATTGGATGAATGTAATCAATCTCTATTATTACAGTTTTAAATTAATAATTTTAACAATTAAATAACTTGTAAAATATTTCAAGTCCGAAACAATATTTAAAAAAATGAAAATAAAAATCTTTCGTACCAACGTCGTTTGGAACGGTAGTTGTCAAATATGGAGTCCGACTGATTAAAAGAAAATGTAAACAAACAACAATTTTTTGATAAACGACAAACGAGGAACAATGCATAACGGTGAGAAATTTTCAAAAGAATTAATTGAAAATAATTTGAAGTTTACGATCGCGAGTTCATAATTCGTGTGTAAATAATCACAAAAGTGATAAACTTATAAAATATTACTTTTCAAGTGATCTCAAGGAATGGTATTTCGCGCGTAGTTCATTTCGTCGTTCGACCCACCGAAATCGTTTCATTATCAGATATTCAGTCTCTGTTACGATTCTACTGTCACTACGATGGAAAGTAACAATCGAAGTATATCTGTAGACGAAGAAATCAAAGTATCAAAGCTTAAGGTGAAAGTTGGCATGATGTTGTACGATGGCCGAATCATATTGATTTACGAATCGTTGCACCAAAAAGATGATGAGCCTAAGCAGAAGAAGTTGAAAAGTACCGAAGTAGGCATCGTGAAAAAAATTCTAGTTAAAGAAGGCGATATTGTGCCTCCTGGGTAAGTGTTAATTTTAAGAAAAATAAAAGAAATCTCGTATTCAAGTGTGGTATTGATCTAAAAACAATGTCACCAGGTCTGTTATCGTTGAATTGGAGAAGAAATGCAATCATCCGACAGTTATCAAAGATTTATGCGCCGAATGCGGCGCCGATCTACAAAAAGAAAACACTAAAGAAGGAGGCCATGTTTCAACGGCTTCAGTATCGATGATCCACATGATTCCTGAACTTAAAGTTGATCAAGAAGTAAGTATAAATGAATATTAAATGAGCCAATTCGTATACTAATTAGAGTCTGATCGTAGCATGCACAAATTCTCGGTAAAGCTGACATGGATCGGTTATTGGAGCACAAAAAATTAGTTTTATTGGTTGATCTTGATCAGACAATCATTCACACCACAAATGACAACATCCCCAACAATATTAAAGTATTATTTTCGCTTTATTTTTTGTAAAAGTTTTTCTTTTTTGAAAACTGAATCTCTAATACTTGGTTCATTTCTACTTTTCAGAATGTTTATCACTTTCAACTTTACGGTCCTCAGTCTCCATGGTATCACACAAGATTACGTCCTGGTACACACGATTTCCTTCAAAGTATCAGCCAAAAATACGAATTACACATTTGTACATTCGGCTCTCGTAGATATGCGCATACGATAACCCGATTCTTAGACCCAGATGGCAAATTATTCTCTCACAGGATACTTTCACGCGACGAATGTTTTGATCCCAATTCAAAAACGGCCAATTTGAAGTAATCTATGATGGAAATTGAGTATTGTATGTTTATGAACATTGAACATACCTATCATGAATTATTTCATTTCAGAGCTTTGTTTCCGTGCGGTGAAAAAATGGTTTGTATTATCGATGACCGAGAAGACGTCTGGGATTACGCATCCAACCTTATACACGTTAAACCATATCACTTCTTTCAACATACCGGCGATATCCATGCTCCTCCTGGCTTGACAAAGTGTGAAAATGATGATGATAAAGAAGGATACGATTTTACGCTACTTAACGAAAGCCAGAATAGTTCGTAAAATTCATATTAAACGTAGAAAAATGATTTCCAAACCTTGACATTTTTTTTTTTTTTTTTTTTGCAGACGATACTTCAAAATTAGAAGAAAACGACGAAGAAATGGCCGATTCTGAAAAAAGCAAGAATGAAAATATCGAAGAAAGTGAAATAAAAAATCCAAACGAAGAGGCCGATCAAAATGGAGAATCAGTTATAGATGGAAAAAGTAGTGGTGGTAAGAATGACTCCATTTGTTTCAAAGTTTTTTTAAACCGCTCGGAAGTAATTTAAAAATTTTTCTTTTAAAGATCTCAATGAGCCAGTCGATTTGAATTCTATGCTTGATGAAACCGCAGTTATTGATGTTGATTTGCAAAATAATGTAAATTTTAAGTCTGATGCTGAAAAAACTCCAGCCACTGAGGTCGTTCTGCAAAGCGAGTCCGAATCTAAATCAGAAAAAACTCCACACTCAAAAGTTCTGAAAAATGAAGAAACTTCGAAACTAGATGAAACCCCAGTTCCGGAAGTTTTGGAAAATGAAGAAAGTTCTAAACCAGATGAAACTCCGGTTTCTGAAAGCGCTCAGCAAAGTGACGAAAAGTCGAAACTGGATGAAACCGCAGCCTCAAAGGTTCTGAAAAATGAGGAAAATTCGAAACCAGATAGAACTCTGGTCGCTGAAAACGCTCAGCGAACTGACGAAAATTCGAATCCCGATGAAACTCCAGATATTAAAGATAAATCTGACGAACCTTTTGTATTCAATGTCTTGGAGAATAACGAGAACGTCAAACCTGAAGAGACAACCGCTGAAAATATTCTCTCAACAGAACCTACCGACGAAATGACGGCGCTTACAGAAAAGCCAAACGATCCTGAACCCAACCAGCTAGTTCCAGAAAAAGGTATTTAATCTCATTCCAATAATTATGTTTATTTATTCATTATTCTGATGAAAAAAGTAATACAACCGATACCTTTCACAGATGACATAGACGCTCCTGATCTTACAACCAAACCTTCTGAACCGGGTCCAAATGCAGAAATACCCTCCGAACCCACCTCCAGGCCTCCACTCGTAGAAACTCAAGCTATCGCGAACATCTCCAAACCGCATCTGGACGAAAACGGCTTCGTTATCATAGAAGAATCCGACGACTACCTACTATACTTGGAAGAAATCTTGAAAAACATCCACGCCGAATTCTTCAGACGCCTAGAAGAAACGAAAGTGATCCCAGATCTAAAAGTACTGATTCCGGAAACGCGAGCCAAGGTACTGGAAGGCGTCAGTATCGTATTCAGCGGCATCGTTCCGAATCGGGTAAAACTAGAGGACAGCCAGGCTTACAAAATAGCTCGATCTCTGGGCGCGCAAGTCACTCAAAATATCGAAAATAGCACCACTCATTTGGTAGCGTTGAGATGCGGCACAGCCAAAGTGCACGCCGCGTACAGGCGCCGCAACCTCAAGCTGGTTACACCGGAATGGCTGTGGACCTGCGCCGAAAGATGGGAGAAGGTGGACGAGCGCATGTTCCCATTGAGAAACGCCATACCTAATACGGGATCGAGGAATCCTCCGGCCCATTGCCGTAGCCCCGAGCACCCCGAACCGTTACCATTTCAAATTACCAACAAAGTGAATTCCAACCAAGGAAGCGGTTTCATGTACAGCATAAATCCGCTCATGTCTTTGTCTTCCGAAGATATCGAATCGATGGCTGGCGAGGTTGAAGATATGTTTAAAGAATCAGACGGCGAAGCCGACGGAGCCGATGATGCGTTCGTAACGGTTGAAGAAGACGATACCAATGACGCCACTCCACTTAATATCGGTAAAAAAAGGAAGTTACAAGACGAATCTAGTTCGAGTTCTGAAGAAGGTACGTATACAACGTACGTTATTGTAATTAAACTAAAATACCTACGTTTGTAATTTAATTTTTAATTTCATTTTGCAGAAGATGATGAATCGAGATTTGAAAAATTTTCCAAAATCAAAAAACATAAAAGATGTAAAAAAATCGAAGATAATTTCGATATCAATAAAACTCTCGAAAACGAAGACGATGACGAGGACGAAGATGAAAAAGATGAAGATTTAGAGTCGGACGACGATGACGACGACGAAACTATAAATACGAAATTTCGTAGAGGAGAACAACTGCCTAGTGATTTAGACATAGATTATAACACCGAAGGCACCGAAGAAGAGCAAGAAAGTGACGGCGAATGGAATGTCATGGGAGCTGCTCTAGAAAGGGAATTTCTAGAAGGCGATTAAACGCTAGCGTTTAAAATATTGACCTCGGAAACCACCGGAAATATTTTACACTTTTACTAGTCTCACGTTGTCGCCATTTTTATAATTTCCATGTGTGTATCATTTATGTATTTTTTATTAAGGAAATTTGATATTTCCTCTATTGTGTCGTGTTTGTTGAATTTATATACGATTCATTTTCGATGAATAAAATATAATTGTTGTGCCTATTTATGTAAATTGAAATAATATATATATATATTTTTTTGTAATTTTTAATATTTTTGATATTTTTAATAGAATCCAGTTGTGTTGAAGCGTTTTAAAACTGAAGCTCCTATTTTGAATCTGCGCCATACGATAAATGAAATCGTTGAATTTTTAAAAATTATAATTAACTAAAAAACAAACAAACAAGAATAATATACATAAAAATCTTTAGACGTCGAAGAGATGTGATCCCTGATCATCTTCGTGATATTTCGGAAGTATTTCTAAATGACTGAAATCACGTTTGCCCTCTTGCCATCCTCTCGGAGGAGCGTTTTCGTATTTGAATCGGTTTGGCCATTCGCCATAGAGCTTAGCTAATTTATCCAAGTCTTCCCTGTTGGCCGAAAAACTCGTATAATTGGAAGTACTCTAATTAGCAATAATAATTGAGAGAAAAATAACGAAAAAGTATACCTGTATTTTGGTTCGTGATAGCTCACATTGACAACTTTCTTTTTCGTCAGCGGGCACGTTATATCTCCTAAGGGGAAAATTACCTTCATAACCTCGTGAGTGATTACATTAGTCTTCTTTTCTTTAAGCTCCTTTATAAGCACTATGTCTCCAGTTTTACATACTTTCTCCGGATCAAGAGCGTAGTATATATCTTCGTGTTTGAAGTACTGTAAAAGACCACGGTTAATCGAAGCAGTACCTAAGAAGATAGAGCCAAAATTGAAGATACTCACAGCGGTCAAATTTTCGTCCATTTTTAACTCTGTAACGACCACTTTGACGGCGTTCTTTTTACTGCACGGTTTCACTGCTCCGAGAAAAGTACGTAGAGCTTTCTGAGCGAAGAACTGGGCTATTTCGGCCTTTATATTAGCCATTTCGACGAGTTAAACTTGGAGCACACGATTAAATACACCCTGAGAATAATCAAGCCGGTCAATAGTAATTCAAGTCCATGAAAGTGAATAGAACTTGGAACTGAAATTTAAAAGATCGAATTCCAAACAATTGCGGTATCTTTATCAAAAATTTTGAGGAAAATTTTGATTAGAGTGCGAGAGTGCGAGAAGTTTCAAGTTCACAACTACATCGTGGTATGAACGATTCGTTCGTAGTGATTGAATAGTGTAATGATTTTCATGTCCGAGGTGATACTAGAATCGTTTGGTGAATGAACGACAATGAGTATTCATAATATTCTCAGGTAGAATCCAGAAGTAGTTGAATTTTTATTTTTTATTTTATTAATGAAAAAAATATTCGACTATTAAACAGACTAATGAAAATGAAAATGAAATGAAAAAAAAAAGAAAGAAAAAACATCAACGAAAGGATGTGAAATGATAAAAAAATAGCTGTTATGTTATCAGAAATTATGCAGAGGAATTTTCTTTTTATTGTTTCAAAGAATAATATTACCTAATCATACTGAAAATACTTCCGAACAGACTCTTGCGTATAATGAGATGTAACTCATATCTATTCATAGGTAAGCTGTCGAATGGATCTACTTACTGTAAAAAATTTTTTATTGAAGCACCTACCTAACACGCTTTTGTTGCACAGGATATGCCATGTTAATAATAAACCAAGTGACTAACGACGAAAAGTTTCCCAATATCATGTGTCAAAATATCGCCAATAAGTCGTCTCAAGGAATAATAAAATGCAAGGCTGATACTCTAACCGAACGAGTCGGAGCTCAACAAATACATGGTGTCTCAATATGGGAATTAATAAATGCAGCCGTAGGTAATTTTTTGAGTTCCTATTTCGAATGCTGTCGATCTTTACGAAAAAACCGTAGAAAATTCATCAATCGTAGGCCTTAAAATAGATAATCAGACAGATATATATTGTGTTTTAGGAATTGGAAATAGATCTCGGATTGACAAGGGGGTGGTTTTTTGGTATCAACAATTTTGATTTTTTTGTCACTAACTATAAACAATTGACCGTATTGACGCTAAAGTCAAAACTTTACATTAACGATTTTAAACGGCCGGGTCAGAGGCTATCGGTAAAGCAAAAATTCACCGATACGTTTTTCAAATTAAGCCAGTTGCGGAATTTGACTACTGAAAATTCGAATTGGGATGACGAATATGAGTGGAGTTTGCCGTCCACACTTGAACATGTATCTTTCGCCAATAACTCGTACACTGGGTTCAATTTCTCCCAGCAATCCGAACTAGTTTACATGAACCTGGAAATGAATAATTTTACCAGAATACCCATCCTATCGTCGCCAAAGCCACCCATCGTCGAACTGAATCTCCAGAATCAAACAAACAATCTGTTTGAAATCACCGTTGAAGAAATCGCGCAACTGTGCTTACTGAAACGTCTCTTTTTACCGCGACTATTTAATGAAAACTGGCATCGACTAAACAGAAGTTGCGAATGCAGACGATTGCAAAGGTGGGCCGGTAAACCTCGCGATATTGAAGGAACTTTGAAAAGTTTGCAATGTGAAAACGAGCCAAGTAAGTAGGTAAGCCTACCCGGTATCAACCTATCCATACCATATACATACCGCACCTTTGAAAACGTATAGATAGGTAATCTTACATTAAAACGACTCATTTCTCAGGTGCTTGTGCTAACTTTACTTTGCACGAGGCAGAAAAATATTATAACGCTTGCATCGCCAGATTTCATAAAAGATTTGCAACAACATCAGAACCCACATCCACGCAAAATAACTACATGGTTTTTGTCATACTGCTTGTATCAATAATAACGGCAATATCGGTGGTGTACCTTCTATACGGCATGTATGCGTTTATGACCATTGAACCAGTACAGGAGGGGTTTGGTGAGCACTAGAATTTTATTTCCTCTTCTAGCATGATAGCTGCGTAGGGATCACGGATAGGAAAAAAACGACTTTCTGTGGACCATGTTAGAGGTGACGGCGTACCAAACGTATTTACGAGTAAAGCGAGAAAACATTGAAAAATTAATTCAAAAATTTGAATTTCTACACATGCTTGAAAAAAAAATGAAAAATTTTAATTCAAAAATAAAGAAATTGATTTGAAAAAAAAAATCTAAAAAAATGAAAAACTTGATTTTTATAAATTAAAATTAAATAATTTAAAAAATTAAAAATTGATTTTAAAATAATTAAAAAATGCATTTAAAAAAAATTAAATTGAGAAATTTGTTTCGAAAAAATTTGAAAATGGAAAATGAAAAGTATTATTGATTTAAAACAGGGCTCAAAAATTGATTTTTTTTCCAAGTCGAAAAATTAATTTAAAAAAAATAAAACAATGAAATGAAAAAAATGAAAAAGAGTCATTGAAAGAAATTGATGAACTCATTCAAAAAAAAAATTTGGTAGTAAACATTTTGTTGAAAAATGATGAAGAAAATTTGTTTTTTAATTTTAAAAAAAAGAAATTATGTTTGAAAAAATTGATTTAAAAATGAAAAATTTTAGTTTTAATAAATTGAATATTTTTCTAATTAAAAAACTTATTCAAAAGAGCAAAAAAAAAAATAATAATTTCAACAAAATATTGAAATCATTATTCTTTTAAAATGAGGAAATTTTAGTTTTTCAAATTAATTTTTTTTTGAAGAATTCATTTTCAAAACAATTGGATTTATTTTTGAATTTAAAAATTTATCTTTGATGCATTGGTAACATCTCAGGTTCCACAAATACCTATCAGTGTATTTTCCTATCATACAGAGTAAAAAAACATTTTGATAAACGTGTATAAAAAACACTCTGATGATGAAATTTTTCATTTAGAGTACGACATTGATTACGAAGATTACATTACAGAAGAACCAAACTAAGAAATTGAATGGAATAAATCGAACAACAAATCAACGTAAAAAATAATTTTGTATCAATTTTAAAATAAAATTCTCCAAAATCGATAAAAATTTTACTTCTTAATGTTCCAAAAAGAAGCATAAATGTTTCCCAATTGAAAATTGTTTCGTACAATTAGATCACCTACGAGTATAACCTTCAAGTTCGTCGGAAATTACACTACTCACAATATTTATTCAGCACACAATAAAAAAAATTATCGATTTTAAATTTGTTTGCAAGAATTCAAATCACAAGAGAGGCAAAAATATACATATAGGTTGGCAAATGACGACCAAAGGTGATACGACGAAAGCGCGAGGTCGGTAAATTTGTTCGCTAAATTATGACAAAATATTTTCTGTCCCCAAAAATTAACTCTCACAATCTCGTAACGCTCGCTTTCATTCAAAAATGGGTTCAATAACAGTACGACTGGGTATATTTAGCAGTAGCACCCATTTTCGGGTACCTATAAAGTTGTTTATCACGATAGGTACAGGCCAGACCGTGGTTAATATTTCAGGCGACTGTAACCGGCGACGCGAGCCGGTATCTTAGCAACGTTTTATTACAACAAAAACTACACATTAGTTTCTTTTTCCTATATTATTAATGACTTCCTTTTTGCATATCCACTTATTATCAATTTGCTTACATAATAAAGCACCTATGTTTTCATTTTTAATATATTTCGGTTATAAGAGTAGATGTACCTATTCGAATGCCATTATCGGTGCTAGCATGAATGAACTAGTTAAGATAGTATTACAATTGTGCGTATTATTCCGTCCTTGCGTATCGTACACCGGAGAGTTGTTCCCATTCCAAAGGCACAACGATTGTAAAATACAAGAGTACTATTCGGTCAATACTCTAACGTGTAAGGTATGCCAAAAGGAAAAGTTTTTGGTACCAACGGAAGACAGTATGTTGAAAATTTATATTAGTACAGCACGTTCTCGTTTCTTTTGTTTCACTCCAATTGTTGCACTCATATTTTGGTGACGTATTCTCGAATATTCCCCGCAGAGTTATCTTGTAGTTGCAACGAAAAGTCCAAGATTACCAAATGGGAAGGAGAATTCCCTTCTTGCGTGCTCTGCAAAGAGAACGAAGAACCTACGTACGATCACGAAGAATGTATCGCTTGTCCCGTCGATACCTATAATAAATCTAGGTGTTCTCAAAACGTCGCCTTTTGTCAACAAAACGAAATATACGGTAGGTTTAAAGTGTAATCGTACTATCCTTGAAATTAATTCATTATCATGCTCGCTTAGTATGTTTTTTTTTCTCACCCATGCAGTCGAGAGAGACGTCAGAGGGGATTTGCTACCTGCGAAAACTTGCATATCGTGCGCCCTCGGTAATACTCCGAACGAACAAAAAACCGCCTGCGTTCCTTGCCAAGTGCCCAACTGTACGTGTCCGTCATCCAGCCATGAACTGCTCGATGTCGACGTCTGTGCTCCTAAAAGTGAGCTCACTTCGTTACCAGACGAACAGGGGATTTATATGGTGGATTTTGATAATGTTCATCAGATCATCAGGTCTCATTATTTGAAGACTCATCTCAGGTCGTCGCTCTATAAGTGTATCAAGGTAGGTGAACCGTGCAGGGTGCTTCGGATCTATGAAGAGTCCCTTCAGTTAGTAACTATGCAACATATACCGAATCCATGTAGGTGTATTTGCCCATCTCCCGAATAGAGGAGTCACGGCTGACGTCATTATAGGGGTCCATGTAGGCAACCCAACAGGATTGGCTCCAAACAAACTCATGATAACGCTGATCCAATTCCATTTTTCGTGCCTTATTCTCAACATTATCGAACTTTTTGAGTATTATTGTGATTAACTACAAGATTGAAATTAGAAACAAGCAAACTTTCTCTTAAAAACTTCGTACTGTGCAAAGAAAACACCAAATAATATTCTCTTATAATATAGGTTATTTGGAGCCAAAACGCACCAAAACCGGCGAGTTGCCTATATGGACCCCTATGATGACGTTGCTACGTGACTCTATTGAAGGGAAAAAGTATGCTAATGAGAAGCTTTTTTCGTGAAAACTGTTCGCCATATTTACCTAAATCTAATTTTCCAAAGAACTGTAATTTATAAGTTGTAATTTGAACGAGAAGAGAGAGGGCTCTATGACATTCGACCAACAAAAAAAACGACCAACAAGACAAACGACCAACAGAATATTCCACCAACCAATTATAATTCCAGACATTCGACCAACAAGACAATCGACCAACAGCTTTTTTAATATCTGAATACTC
>FIZT01048696.1:0-12804 GCA_900065295.1 Paracoccus marginatus
GGGGGGGGGGGGGGGGGGGGGGGGGCTGAAAATGTCAAAGAAGTCATGCAAAAATGTCATACATAAAATTCCTACAAAATCATACATTTTGGTCGACAGATTTTGTTAGACACCCTGAAGAAGGTGAGTTGTGTGAATTTTTCAAAGTTTTTCTCAAATGCATGGTTTGCTCATTCTCTGATTTTTTTTTATTTTCAATTTTTTTTTTAGAAAAATTCATTTCTTGGAAATTGAAGAAAATAAAATTTTCTGGAAAAATTCATTTCTTGAAAAATTTTGGGAAAAATAATTTAAAAATTTTTTTGAAATATGTATTCATTTCTTAAAAAAATGAATAAAAAACGAGTTTCGAAAAATTGGGGAAAAATGATTTTAAAATTTTTTTGAAAAATTCATTTCTTGAAAAATTAAATAAAAAATCATTTTTAACAAAAATTCATTTCTTGAAAAATTGGGAAAAAATATAAAATTTTTTTTTTAAGAAAAATTCATTTCTCAAAAAATTGAATGAAAAATGATTTTTTTAGAAAAATTCATTTCTTGAAAAATTGAATAAAAATGATCTTCAGAAAAATTTTTAGAAAAATAATTTCAAAATTTTTTTGAAAAATTCATTTCTTGAAAAATTGAACAAAAAATGATTTCTTGAAAAATTGGGAAAAATATTCAAAAAAATTTTTTTGAAAAGTTCATTTCTCAAAAAATTGAATGAAAAATGATTTTATTAGAAAAATTCATTTCTTGAAAAATTGAATAAAAATAATTTCCAAAGTTTTTTAGAAAAATTGAAAAAAAAAAATTTTTAATTTTTTTGAAAAATTCATTTCTTGAAAAATTGAACAAAAAATGATGTCCTGAAAAATTGGGAAAAAACATTTTAAAATATTTTTTTGAAAAATTCATTTCTCAAAAAATTGAATGAAAAATGATTTTTTTTTAGAAAAATTAATTTTTTGAAAAATTGGGAAAAAATGATTTAAAAATTTTTGATAAATTCATTTCTTGAAAAATTGAAAAAAGTTCAAAAAAAATATATTTTTGCCTCAAAACAATATAATTTTTCACGAAACTGAAAATCACGATTTTTTGCACAAATAATAATTTTTGCGCGAGCGGAATGTAAAAATTCGAGTATGAGAACGACGTGACAGTTCTTGTACCTACATCGCTTCGAGCTCGCTGAACCTAATAGACTCGTCCTCGATTACAGAACGATCGGTACCGTGTGATCGACAACTTATATATCTATTTAAGAAAGTAATCATAGATATTAAAGCGACGTAACTATTGGTCCGAAGATGCTACCCGGAGACCCTGTCATCATGAGCATGCAGACTTCAACCTGCTCCCAAGGTTTGCACTATTGGCAAATTAAATCATCGAGAGACGTTGGACTGGCCGTCATCGACCCAGACAATTACACCTTCTCGTCTTGCCAGACTCATTATATCCGTACATTATTGAGAAATTAAAGTCGAACGTTTTGCCAAAGCTCACGTATCCGTATAACCCGAGTCAACGTTGGGGTATTTGCTAATTCTTATTATTAGGTACATATTTTGGAAACATCTCGGTGGTAAGGATATTTCTGCTCGGTTGCAAAATACCGTCTTGATCGTCGACACCGGTGTCAATGAATCGTACATCTCTCGGTAGTATTTAGCATGGATAACTCGAGAAGCCCGGTAGAGTCGAGGAGGTCAACTGGTACTGTCTCATACGCAGGAGCATGCCATGCCTCGTATATTAGATTTTTATTCTCTCTCTTTCTCTTTCTCTGTCTCTCTCATTCCCTTTCTGTATCTTAAATCCAAGACGTTTTACTGTAATTACACGCGGAATACAAATAGAATCGATGCACTCGTAAAAAGTTATTGATCTTGCCCATTCCTTCCTCCTCCCTCTATGTCCAAGGAAGAGTATTTTCTGTAAGCAAAAAATTTGAAAAACCAATAAAAACGACAAGTGACCGGAATGCATATTTTATTTACGAGCTGAGAATTCGGACAATGACGCGTTGAAATGTTTTTCGCTCAAGGAGGGGAGGGGAGGATGCGTGTTTCGTTACATTTATCGTAATAGTTGGCGCGCGAGAGAATTCGGAACCGGTTCCAGTATAGAGGTATCTAATTATAGAATTCTCGAAGCCGGCCAGAGAAGTGTGGACTTTTTTACACGGATGGCTCGTTTGAGGAAATTTCGATAGTTTGGGTTTGATACGTACGTGCGATGCTTTGGGTATGTGGCGAGGTGCAGAGCGGAGGGTAACGATCGCGTGTAATTAACCGAAGTCGACTTCTGGTCTTGCGTAAAAAGTGATTTTTTGGGCTCAGTATCCGGTTTTTTGAAAAGGTGTGGGAAAATTGAAAAAACTTAGGAGTGTACG
Source organism: Paracoccus marginatus (assembly GCA_900065295.1). Lineage (NCBI taxonomy): Eukaryota > Metazoa > Arthropoda > Insecta > Hemiptera > Pseudococcidae > Paracoccus > Paracoccus marginatus. The sequence continues at coordinate 2,387 of FIZT01048696.1, forward strand.
TTTGGGCTTTTTGGCTGGAACTGGCGGAATTTTTGGAAATAGCTAAGGGAACCTTTAATTCAGAGTCTGATTAATTTTCCGAAATAGAGCAGCGCAGATACGAAGGGTAAAATGAGAGAGAATCTGATCTAACAAAAATGGTGACGCCTCAGATACGTTCATCTTGAAAGAATCGTAACCCTGCGACCGTAACTCAATCACTTTTTGCACTTGGGCTGGATGAAACCGACGCTGCGCTGGTGGCAAGGGACATTATGTTGTATACTCATGAAAGATGCGACCAAACCGCAATATTCCTTTCAGCGAATGCGAAGCTGAAGAGACAGTGACACCGTGGAAGGTGGCTGAGCGGCGGCTTATCAGCAGACTAATAATCGCGACCGCCGTCGTATATTTAATCTGTTCTACGTAATACCTAGGTACTTGTCAATAAACCTAACGAGATCGAGTGCGTGCGACCTTGAGTGGATCTGGATATGTAATGCATCACTATGTGATGGTAGAAGATGCCCATGCAAAGAGAAAGACAGCGACGACTATAAGTTCGTTAAATCCAGTGCAGGTTTTGTTCGCTGTTTTTTTTTCTTCCTTTCCTTCTGCACACACGTCTATTTAAGACATCGTCGTCGTTGTCGAGTAACTAGATCGATCTGGCGAGTGTAGGTAATCGAATCGTCGTCGTTGGTGGGTAAACGACGAAAATAATGTACGAGTACCTAGCAGGTTGAACGGATGCACTGTTCGCATTAAGGACCTTGAGACGATCGCCGCGTTTGTGCACCTGTTTCCTCATCTATCCGGTCTGCGCTGGCTTCTGCTGTCGCGGAGATTCGATACGTTCGGCCTTGCGCCCTCCTCTGATTCGAGAGTTCGATGTGCGAACGCAACATAATGTATTCCCACGATGACAAAAGTGCGAACCACCGGTGAGCGCAGGCACTTTGAAGGCACAATGTATGCGGCGTCTTATCGATCAAGCCATGTCGATGGCTCTCGGCCCCGTAATTAGAAAGACTCGGTCAAACGTTAGACGCTAATGCCATGTATATTTATGCGCTGTTCACCGAGAGTATAGACGATTGGAATGCGACGCGACGGATCATTAGGTATTGGAAATGACGCTGACGTGCGGTTGTGGACAGCGTGCGATCGATGGGTATCCACTCGACGAGTCGTCCGTTTCCTTCGGCCGCCGCTGCTGGATGCGCGTTGAAATGAAATAATTCGGATGCTGGTCTATGATGAGACTCCCCCTCCTCCCCTTCAAATAATCGAAAATTATTTTGGCCAAAAATACGGGAAATTTTCTGAAATTCAGAATTTTCAGGAAGGGTATAGCTATAGTCCATGAAGTATGGTGAATTGAACCTGACAACAGATTTTGAAATTTTCCAGTGAAAGTTGGTCCTTATGGTGTATCAATTTTCGTTTGAAATTTTCATTTTTCGTAGTTTTCAGTCGAATTTTTTCAAACTTGCAGGGATGTTAGACACTATTGAGGGTTACTTATGGAATTTTTTGAAAAAAATTTCTAGCATTTTTTCGAGGTCAACTGGGCATTTTGAGATTTCCAACGTCCATTTTGGTAACCCCTTTCAGAGGTGTGATTATGAAAAATGTATATAATGTGTGTCTAGTCTGAATATACAACATATATTTTTTCAGAATTTTTTATGAGGATGGAAGACCTTCGAAAATGCAAAAAAAATATTTTTTGTTAATTTTTCACTCTTTAAGGGCTCAGTTTTGGTCAAAAAAAATTCCGATGCCAAATTCAGATTCTACCGGTGGAATTACCCCCACCTATTGGTACTTTTCGCGATAATTTTTGCAAAACTTGAAAAATTTGATTCCTACTACCCCATTTTCGGGGAGAAAGGGTTCAAAAATCGAATTTCTCAAGTTCTTCTAAAATAATCGTGAAAAGCGTCTACATGGGGGTAATTTGACCCGCAGAAACCGAATCTGGCATTGGAATTTCCTTTCGACCAATCTTCACCCTCGTACGCCGTCAAAACTTGGAATTCTTTGGGCGAAAATTCAATTTTGGGAAATTTAGGTAAACTGGTGGCGAAAAAGGTGCGTAAAGGGGTAAATTGACTCGCTGAACACGATTTCTTGATTACTTTTCTTTTTCGATGATGTTTACTATCAGAAAAGCGACGATTCAAAGTTTCAATTCGAGTTTTCTGTTAGTGAACATTATCGACCAAAAAAATACTCTCGAAATCGTTTTCAACGAGTCAGTTTAATTTACCCTCACAGTTTTACCTAAAATTCCCAAAAATGAATTTTTACCCTAAGAATTTCAAGTTTTAACGAAGTACGAGGGTAAATATTGGTCGAATGGAAATTCCAATGCCAAATTCGGTTTCTGCCCGTCAAATTACCCCTTTCTAGACACTTTTCGCGACAATTTTGGCAAAACTCGAAAAATTCGATTTTTCGACCAATTTTTTTTTGAAAAATACAGGTGAAAAATCGAATTTGTCAAATTTTGCCAAAATTGTCGTGAAACGTGTCTAGATAGGGGTAATTTGACCTGCCGAATCTGAATTTGGCATCGAAATTTTCATTTGACCAAAACTGACCCGTTTACAGGGTGAAGAAGGTGTAAGAAAATCTGTTTTTTGCAGTTTTAAAAGTCTCCTTCCACCCGTTAGGAGGGAGGAAGGGAGCTAAAAATTTCGTCACTGAGCTTTTACACCATAAGGACCAATTTCTACTGGAAAATTTCAAAATTCGTTCTCGGGTGTGATTCACCACACACTTGATGGGCTATGCCTTTTGTAAGATTTGAGTCATGCCTATCCCATTTCCAAACAATTTTTTAGAGATTTGAACTTGAATTTTTCCACGCTGGAAAATCGCTTGAAAAATGACTCGTCAACTTCTCTGTTGTAATTTTCGAGCATTCTGCCCCAAATACCATCGACAAATCGTCTCGAATCCGCCCCATACGTTGACGCACGAGCTTCACCGCATGCGATTATGCAACCATCACGCGTTATTTAACCCTTTCGGCCCGGGGTCGCGCGTCAAACTTGACCATCGATTTGTCGAGCCATTAGAACGCTTTCAGATGCGGCAGTCGATCGATATAGGCTTACAAGAGCAACAATGTCGATGTCGTTTGGGCGGTCGGATGGAAAATGGCTCGGGTACAATTGCTAAGGTCAGCATTTTACGTGACCGTTTATTATTTTACGCTGATAATGATGTTATCCTCTGCTCTCGTAGACTACTCCGGTGGCCTTGATCATTTGAATAAAAACATACGAGCTTTTCCCATCTAGGCTCGTTAAGTGTAACGGGAACATGATTTTGGTACGCCTGTATAGAGGGTACTGTACAATTAAACCACATAATTGAGATATTGTAGGTTTAGGTACTTTCTTACGCGTACCAAGTCTTTTTTTTTGGGACTGGTTGATGCATGAGCAGCCTGTCGTCGTCGGAAATTTCGATAATGGCGCATTTTTTTAGATTTTTTTTTCGACGTTGATGACGTTTCGATGCTGCAAAATATTTTCAAACTTCTTGCCGAGTGCGTGTGCAGGAAGAAGAAGAGAGGCTCGAGCCTGGCTGGATTCCCCAAAACGTACGTGCTACGTACACGCGTCCTCGTCTTCGTCGCCGCACCGTATTACGCAATAGGTGAAAATTTTTTCGCCTATTGCGTAATTAATTATGTCAAGATTAATTTCAATTTAACCGGTTTGACGGTGAAGTATCGTTTTGCAACGTGCGCGCTGCGCTGTGTGTACTCGTACATCAACGTGCCACCTTATCGAGCGCCGAATCTGCGGTTTTTTAAATTTAATTTTTCGATTCCCAAAATGTTATAGGGTTATGCAATACGTACGCTTATTATTTATTTATTTATTTATTTTTTTCTTTAATTATCCGCGTAATACAAAATGTATACAAATTATGAAAAGTGTTATATGCGAGGTCTTGCCGCCGTTGGTGATCGATGTGCGAAGGAGGATGAGCTTCTGACTTCTGAGAGAGTTCGTGTGCCGAGAATGCCATCGCGTGAAAGAGATGACTACTTTTATTGGTGCCTGTAATTCGTAACAGATGTTTAATAATTGTGCATAACTTGTTTGACAGGATCGGTTTATGCGGATTTGATAATCCATTACGAGATGCTAAAACAGAAGAAGTGAAAAAACATATCGGACATGTGAGTACTCGTCTACGTTTTTTTTATTTTTATTTTTTTTTTTTATACGAGCCGTCGTCGCGTGGGATCAATAAACGAGCTGCGGTTTTTGGCGATAACGCGAAAATTTTCGCCAAATCGCTAGTTTTACGAGCTTGTAAAGTATACCGCTGGCCGATAGCTCGGTTCGTCGCCCCCTTATCGAGCGCTTGTTTAATAATGTAGTATACAATGTAGGTATGTATTATTAATCGTTATTTTTATTCCATCTCGCAGGGTGTCAAACTGAAAATGGACGATCAAGGTAATATTTTAGTGAAACGCGTTTCCAAATCTAACGTCTACGTGAAAAGTACCAGCGAAGGTGAAGAAAATAGCATAGGAGCGGAAATATTAAAACTATCCAATTGCGCTTTAGAGCCAGAAAAACCAGTTAAGGTGAGTGGCGTTTGATCGATGCACCCATTTATGATTGTATTTTTCGTATTTACCTACGTATTTAGGTACGCTTAAGTTGATTTGACTCGTCAGGCAGCCTTAAGATACATATCTGTTATAAATCATTGGCCATTCGCGAACATAGGGGGTGGCTGTATGCGAAATGTTTGCGATACTTTGCGACGTGATTTATCAAGCCGAGAATGTTTGAAGAGGTTTAATGGGCGATAACGTACACGGTACATAGGCGCCAAAGCCAGGGTCGGACGTTCACCTTCGAAGGTGGTCGAGTAGAAATTTTCTTAGTTTATAGATTACGTAATGTGTCGAGAAATGAAGAAAGATGCGCATCGATCAAAACAATTTTTTTTTCTCTGATGGATTGGTACAAAAAGGACTTGAAGGAAATACCCACGAGTATGTGGTATGCTGACTGGTTGATGAATGTGGCGGTTTGTACATATCTTACGATGTGGTAGGAATTTTTTCTCTCCCTCGAAGATGCGCAAGAAGGTAGCAAATTTGATGCGATTTTTCGAAAAAAAAAATTGATAATTTTCATAGAAGCTGTTTTGAGAGAGAGGTTTTCCAATTTCTTGGAAATTTTCAAATAAATTTACGAGCATGTATTTGCTACAAGTACGTTTTTTCACAACTGTCTGAGAAAATTGGAAAAAAAATTTGGCATTCTGGGATATTTTTTCGAAAAAATTTTCCATTTCGAAAGTTTCCGAGTGAAACAATTTGTTGGTGAGGATGAGGGGTGATTTCAGTTTTTTAAACGTTTCTGGACCATTTTCGCAGTTTTTATCGTTTATTTTTGAAACATTTTTTCGATGAATTTTATATTTTTAGAAAAATTACAATTTTTGAGACTTTGTTTATTTATTAGCGTTGGAGGACGGTGTTTTTTTCTTGATTTTTGAAAAAAAAAAGGTCGATTTTCTCGAACGTTTTGTCAATTTCAAGTCTTGACATAATTTTCGTTTTCAAAGTTGAATTTTAAGAGATGTACGAGCCAAGTGGTTAATTTGAAAAAAATTTCCAATTTTTTTTTTATTTTTCAAATTTTTTTCAAATATTTTTGGCTACAGGTTTTTGTATTTTCCGTGAATCTTAGAAAATCCAAATTGCATTAAAAATTGAATTTTTTTTTCGAATTAAAATTTCAAGAAATTACTTTAGTAATGAGCCTATTTTTAAAAATCCATTTTTCAAAATGATCTCAGCGTGAAAAAGATGGTGAAGCTTTTGCATATTCTGTAAACTCGAAATAAAATTGCAACAACTTTCAAATTAAATAAATTCCTGCAAAGTGCTTGTTTTATGGATGAATTTTTTGAAAATTAGAATTTTAGTGCATCTCTAATCGAGTGGTGATTTTTTTCTATTGAAAAAATGCATTTTTTTTGACTGTAAAATTTTTACTGATTTTTTTTAATTTTTTTGAAATTTTCAAAAGCTCATAAATTGACTCAACCTTGACTAATTTTTGGAGAAAATTTCAGTATTTTTTAAAGGATATTTTTCAGTTTTGAAAGTCTGTCATAATTTTTTCAATTCAAAAGTCTCGTACACGAGAGAAAAATTTTTTGATGAAAAACTAAATTGACTGGAAAAATTCAACCCAATTTTGTATTTTTTGATCTTCAATTTCTTCATTTTTTTTATGAGTCTATTAGGTAAATTTTTTGCAAATTTTTTGTGTCTTGAATTTTTTCAATCAAAAATTTTTTTCCACTTTTCAATTTTTTTTTTTTTTGAATTTATTTGCATAATTTTGTGTTTCTTATCAACTCACAATTATTTCGATAACTGCTCAATTTTTCCCAAGTTTTGAAGGAAAAACGTTGCAATTTGCTGCACTTTTCCTCCCCCTCCACCTTGATTTTGAATTTTGAAGTTTTTGCAAATTTTGTGTATTTTTAAAAAAATGTCTCATTTTAGGCATGCATTAATTTTTTGCCCAAATTCATGTTTCAAAAAAAAAAAAAAAAAAACAGAAATATAATAAAATTGTTTATATAGATCATTTCGATCGTTTTGGGGCACAATTTTCACCTCAGTTGTAAATTTTCCTAACCCTGCATCCCTGTCCAGTGCCCAGTGCATTGAACTCAAACTGCAGTTAGCTTTGAACTTCGTGATCTGCTTCCTCACCCCCTCCCACGACCTCGTTCCGGTGCAAGCTTACAATTATTTTTCGACGGAGTGGGAAGGGAGCTGGGTCATGACTGCGGACAATTATTCATCGGCCGTTAATCGTCGGACATTATATGAGAACGTGGTCGTCAAATCCTGGTGCATCTTCCAAATTATCGTTACGACGTCGTACGGTTACAATATTATGAGACGGGAAAAGAAATCATAACATTTAGGCATCGTCGTGGTATCTACTGTAACTTGAAAAAAAAAAAAAAAAAAGGAGGAAGAATGAAGCTGATAATAATTACTGTTGGTGCATGGCATGGCGCCGTCACCGCGAACCAGGGACCTGCACCCTGTAGTCATTGTAGCGTTGAAAACAACATGCACGTACACGTTCGAAAATGAGTACATACAAAAAAACTGAAAATAAGACGAAGGTAGAATATCGAATTAACCAAAAACAACAAAACTAAATGAAAAATTAATTAAAAAGTTGAAACGTTAACAAGCTCGGACGTACCTAGGCAAAGGAGGCTCAAATCTTGCATCGAGAGTTTAGGTATACTCGTGGTTTAATCCTCTCTTCGAGGTATTTGGAAAATGTAATTAATCGAATAGTCGGATATCAAAGGGTGGGTCTACGGCTCTCCGAAGGTAAGGTGCATACAATGTTGGATGCTAGTGTAGAGTATGACGAATTCGAGCAACTTGATCAGTCGAAGGTGAGGTCCTCGAGTGAGACGGAGAAGGAAAAGAAGGGCCAAGATAAGAATACACGAGTATGTAATCTTGGCCGAGTTTGATGGAAGAAGATACATATATTGTACGAGCTTGTCTGGTTCGTATTGTAGAAATTACAACGAGATGGATACGAGTAAGTATAAATTGTATAGGATCTGTGGTCAAAGAGATACGTACATATACGGAGATGGTAAATCGTATACGTTTGATTCGCACTCTATAAAAGGATCGCTAGGTTGTCGTTTTTAAATCGAATCAATTACTATTTTAAAATTATCTGTGGGTATGTATGTGCGCGCCGATGATGAAGAAGAGACTTGTCCAGCTTCTCGCCGCATACGTACGAAGGGGACATTTGAAATTAGATCTTTATGGTTGGGTATTGTTGTTGTAAAGTCTTGGTGGGTACATATACGTACACGAACAAGACGATGACATGCGATGTGGTGTTGGCCATTTCAAGGACAATAATCATTACATACGTGAGTGTATAAAAGTCGGTCTGCCAGTGACAGGACATCACAACAATATACCGGAGAGTATATTAAATGGACACGCTGTACCCGGTGGCTATTGTACTCGATATATGTGTAAGGGGTCACACATACGTATACTCGTGGATAATGGCGGTTCAGCAAAGGTGTTGGTGCGGCTGGTGGCAGCGCACGTGTCACGTACTCTACTCTGTACTATGGCTGATGCCTATTAACGAAAAACGATATTATCGATAGCCTATGAAATTAATTTGTGTGTCGCATTACGCGCTGTTGCAGTTATTCGATATGAAAAAATTTCAAGCCAATGTTAGCCGCGAGCTACGCAGAGCCTATCCAGACCGTAGAAGACTAGAGTGCCAGTGCTTGAGCGCGATAACGTTTGTGAAAAACGAAAACGAACTGCTCGACTGTCCTATTTGGGTTCTAATTATTAACGTCGTCGCTATGGATATGCTCAAATCGAAATTACCGCCAGGTAAGTCATTCATTGGTACTTATACTTATTTGGCGCCGATGTGCAAGAAGTGAAAATTCATTAACGACTTCCAGGAGGTCTTTTTGAGCCCCTAATTATAATAATTTTACCGATCCTCGGACGTAGGTGTGCACATATACTGCACCCATTGGTGTAAGGAGAAGTCTCCCCTTCTCATTATCACTTCGTCGCTCATTGAAGGCCTTCTCAGGAGTATTGGAGTACCTTGAGGCGGTTCTATTGGAAAAAAAAGTATTTTCCAGCTCCCCTGTCCCCTTTCTCACTGTCCAATGCTGGCACCAGATTAGAAAAAATCCACAAAAATTCTCAGCTCGATCAATAGATCACTACCTACATCTTAAATTTTAATTGGCCCAGCGAGGAAACGATCTTTGTAGCACCCGCAAAATCGTAGTACTTCCCACGAGAGAGCGGTGAGAAAAATGACGTGTTTCTTCGCAGGAAAAGGAGTACTTCATCACCTTTCCCCTCCCCCTTTTTAACGAAATCAATTTTCAGCGCGTTTATCAAGGAATCCTAATGAACCTCCAAAGACAAGATTTTAATCCATTCGAAGCATAATTCCGAAATTAAAAATTTTAAAAATCACCTATCTTTGTTATTTTTTGAAAATTCCTAATTCAGCTCCTAATTAACTTGAGGGATCGAAATTCCTGTTTTGAGTACCTATTCAATAAGACGACCCCGAAGTGAACAGAGAATTGGTTCTATTTGACCTATCGTAATGAAGTCAACAGCCCTGGAGTGATGTGTTATTTTGACCGCGTGAAGGTATGCTGCTTTTCTCACCAGCGCTGGTGGGAAACACAGCACTTACGCGTGTCTCAAAGGGTGACCCTACACTGGGGCAAATATGAATCTATTGACCTGAGAATTTCTATGAGTTGTTTTCACTTGTAGATGCACTAGTCTACAAGGTGTCCCGAAAAAAATAAAAATTCAAATTTTTTCCCCACCAGGTGTGAAAAATAAGGGCTATTCTAATGTACAGTGTGTCCCAAAAATTATGACCGCCCCTAAACGTCTCCAGATTTGGAACACATGGCGTCACACCTCAAAGGGTGGTGTGTTTCCTGTCAACGAGGACACCAATTTTCGATGATCGGATTTTCAGATTTACATACAGGGTGTCCATAAATAAAAAAATCGATTGGGGTTGAGAAGTTGGGGTATTTTAGGCCCTGAAAAAATATAACTACAAAAAAATTTTTGTAATAAAATTTGTTGGGATTGAAAAATTGAACATTTTTTGTTTATTGTAATTTTTGCATCGGTTCAATGGTTCGAACTTTTTTGTAATTTTTTTTTTTTTGAAACCGGTTCACTGGTCTGTACTAGTTGCAGGTAAATCTCTCCAAAAATAATTTTTTTGAGCAATATTTGTAGAGCTTTGAAAACTTGGCATTTTCTGTCTCTTGTAATTTTTGAACCAACTCAATAGTTCAAGAGATATTGACCGGTTTTGAAACATGAATTTTAAATTTGCGTTTCAAAATCAGTTGATATCTGAAGATCTATTGAACTGGTTCAAAAGTTACGAGGAACAAAAATGTTCAATTTTTCAAGCTCTGCAAATTTTTTTCTATAAAATTTTTTGTTACTTTATTTTTTTGGGAATTATCAACAACTGGTTGGTAATCAATGAACTGGTTTCCAAAAAATGAATCACACGTTTTTCGCTTCAGTACGTAGAGTTGATTTCACCAAAAAAAAAAAAGAAAAAAAACGCAACCGGTTTCATTTTTGGTGGACACCCTGTATGCAGGGCTAAAATAATGAAATCCAAATTTGATGCCCTCATTAGTGGAAAAACAATACCGTTTGAACCCTTTTCCTATCTCCTCCGATCTAGAGGTGTCACTGGTGGTCATCAGGTATACCTATGGAGTCTAAGAGGTGGGGGGGGGGGGGGCTCCTCATGTGCCCAAGG
>FIZT01048698.1:0-11159 GCA_900065295.1 Paracoccus marginatus
TCCATTTAGAGCATTTCAGCTATCGTTTTGCTCAAATTTGAAAAAATTAATTTTCTAAGAAAAATCCAATTTGGAAAAAAAATAAAAAATGAGAAAAATTAAAATTTCGCAACTTCAAACAAAACAATCGTTTGAAGGGTCTAAATCGAGGTACATTGACCTGCTGAATACGAATCCGCGATTAGTTTTTTTTATTTGACCATTTTTTATGGCGCTTTCGCCACACGAAACCTTTCAGTTATACCAAAATATCGCCATCAGATCAGCAACTTTTCGACCTCCTGGTAGCAGTCTGAGTTTTGATCCACAAAAGATGGCGATGGTCTAGGAAGATGCAGAAACTCTAATTGCACCTTTTAAGTACTAAGAAAGGTGTCTCACACCATTTTGACTGGATTGGAACCTATGAAAACAGCGTTTTTTCGAAAGGAGGAACACTTTGAGGGCCTCCTGCTCCCCTCCCATTGCACCTGGGGGGCTCAAAATTTTTTTGGGATGTCCCCCACTCAAAGTAAACTACCTCACTGAATTTGGTCAAAATTCAAGGTATGCTCTTTATTTCACTCCACCCTAATATACATGTTATTCTGTTGGTTTGTTTTTTTGCTTTTGCTTTTGCTTGGCTCTACATTGGAGGTATAACCTGAACCGAAATGTATTTGAAGAAATTGGGTTTTTGTTTCCCTACTTATTGGAAGTGTGGTATGGTAAAGTAAAAAGATTCTTTGTACAAAAATTCTGAAATTCGATACTAAGAGTAAGAATTTTCACTCATTTCCTAGTAATACGTAGGCAAAGCCGTCTATCCATTTATACACGCCACTTTACAGACCAAAAGCGACGAAAATTTTCAAATAAATTACAGTCATTATTTCATCGGGTTACAAGGAAATCTCGCGCTTTGGACACGTGGGTATAAGAAAGGAAAAAAAAACTACCTAAAGGAGTCTTGACATTTCTTCACGTCTGCCATCAAGGATTTCCACTATAAGTCTGCAAGACCGAAGACAACATCGAATCTTTGACGCAGGTATACGCGGAGAGGGAGTAAAGTGCGGCATTAATACTACCACTGTCAAGAGTAAGCTACTTACAGTCTCTCAAATGTTTATAGTAGCCAATTTATCTGTCATTTCCTTTAATTCCATTTTATTTATGACATGCAGCTTTGTCATACTTTTTACTCGAAAAAGAAATGTCTTATTATTTCCCCCCCCCCCCCCTCTTGTTTCTTTTCTTCTTGCCGCTACACACAACAATTCGTCGAAAAACGTTTTTTTTCATTCGCCTTGTTTTTCACATTTCTAATTTATTTCGTATTTGGTCGTTCGTTGCACGTAATTCCGCCTCTACACAAATATCTCTCTTCATATTTCTCCCCTATTCGCGACGATGCGAATGCGATGTATATAGCAGCAACAAATCTTGAAAACTTTGAGCTAATTGTAATAAAGCGAGAAAATCCATACGTGGGTTTATTATTATTTTCGCGAAACACGCGTACGTCGCGTTGTTACAATTACCATTTTACGACCTTTGTTTCTCTCAGTGCATGTATACATAAATGTATTAATGCTAGCTACTCTATATGGTACGGTTGTGCATAAATAGCGTGTGTTTACATACACTCGGAACATGGTTGCTTGAAATTTTGATTTTATTGTTGATGATACTCTGCGATGTGTCGAGTCGTCGTTCTTCTCCGCATCTGTGGCCTTGCTCGTTTTACCGACGTCCGCGCTTTTCACATTTCAAAAAGTACCCACGTTGATGCGAATGTCGAGCATTTGAATTTTATTACGTAACCATTTCGGTGATCACGTTGTAGTGAAAAATTTCACGTTATGGCGAATATTAGAAAAATTCATTTTAAATGAAATTATCTCAAATTACAACCTAATGTAACGACTTAGCCAACTAATTTACAATTAATATTTACGACTTTACTTACGATGATATTATTCATATAAATCTTGAAAAGTCCAATTTCACCGTTGCGATAAAATCGTGCATATTTCATCTCCTTGTGTTACTTACCTCATCTCGAGCAGTTGTACCCATCGTATTCTAATCAGTGGTTCTAAGATAACGGCGAGAGCGATTCAAAGGGATCAGGTTAATTTCCTTCGAGTACGTGCTTACTGAATTCTAATGGTTTAAAATTTCTCTATTTATACGTATTCCTCCCTCTATTACTCTAGTGCTGTAATTTATTTCACTCGAAATGATCACCTTTTCCGAATTGAATTTTACAACTAATGCAAGACATATTGTTTAGTAAGTAATTTCTGATATTAGCGAATTTTTTAATTTTTGAACTGTCCAACTGACTCGTAATATGATTTTATAAATCCCTGTATGAGACGAGAGATTAAAAAGACATCGAAATGAAACCAAAAGTTGAAAATTGTACTGGGAAAAACCACCGAAATTTCACAGTACATCGCTGGGATGCTGCTGGGAAACAAACAGCTGAGCAATACATCGGTGATAGTTTAATTATTCAAACGTTCGCTACATTGAACAAACATTCGTATCAAAATCGAACATGGAAAACTTATTATTCTAAAACATGTTAGAATACAGTCGCCATCAACGTATTTGATATCGCCATCCACCCTCGCCCTGCGTCGCTTCACTCTTGAATTCGTTAAAGCGTAGAAATATACGAGGAGCGGGTATCCCTTTCTGTTGAGTTTGAATTTAAATAATGAAAAACAAACAATCCAATCGGATTCATATTTTGTTAAATATTTGGCAATTATAATGCGCCGCGTTTACAGCGCCACCGTGCCCTCTTTTTTTTCAAAAAATGACCAAAAATTGGAGTGAACTGAGTCGAGGGAGAGCTGAGAGCACAGTTTTAGAAATTTTCATCGTTGAGATTGGGTCTTGATTTATTTGAAATAATTGCAAAGTTGAGTAGCCTTTCCACGGTTGCGCTGCCAGCTAGGGCCTAGGAGATGTATATTTTTTGATTTCACAAAAATTCAATATGAAACTCAAAATATTATACAAATCAAGATTGTCGATTTCCTTTCTTAATCTGCCAAAAAAAAACACCTATAGGTACTGGAAAGAAAAAAAAACAAACAAAGTAGGAAGAAAAACAGTCGCAGTCGTGAGCTTAGTTGAATGTGAAAATAAGAAAGTTTATAGCAGGGCAGCGAATAAACTTCGGCTCTGCGTTAAGATTGACTATCATCGAAATTAAACTCGTTAGAGAAACAAAAGGATTAAAAGGGTCATTTATAATCTGAAACCGCGATCATTTTCAAGTAATTAAAGTGGCAGGCTTATTCGATAGCGACGAATTTCGTCGCAAGTTTTTGGCGAAGAAACCTTTTAACATGTTTGGAAATTGTTTTCTAAAAACAGTATATTCCTTTTAGAGGTTCTCTTGTTGAGAATCGAACATCGAAAGTTGGTTGTAGTTTTACATTCGAAGGGTTTAAAATCGAATGGAGAATTTTCCATCAATTTTTTTTTGTTGAAAGGGCGGCGGGTAAAAAATTAATGCATAATTCAATTGCTCAATAAATGGTCAATTCTAGTTTGAATTCCATTAAAATATTTTCAAAATAATATTTATGAAGAGTGAAGTACGTCGTTTTTGAGGATCTTAGATTACCTTCTTTGTTTCGATTTTTTTTTACTTGCCCAAAAAATTCGATCGTACCTCTTCCGATGCTCTTCGCATTGGCGCGTAGTTTTTTCAAATATTTCAAGTAGATAATTTCTTGGTATCGTAGCAGCCTTTCTTTTTTTTCAAGATTTATAATCGAAATTTTCTTTTGAAAACCAGAATACCGGGCATTATTAAATTTTGGTTGATGAGCTGAGTGAAATGGGTTTTCCATTTTCTTGTTTATTTTTCGTAGATATTTGCTCGGCTGTTTCGTTCTTAGTTTTATTATTTCAAACCGTTCGATGTTTCATATTTATAAATTAAAAGAGGGTCGGTTAGTTTGTTACTTCTTGTTTCATTTTACGTTCTCGATGGTAAAATAAACAAAGTCTTGTGTACATTTGAAAAGCGGAATAAGTTCATCCTATTTTCTTTAATCTGAAACTTTCGTAGCCGTTTCTAAATTTGTTTGTAGTAAATAAACTCATTTTTCATTATACTAATAAATCGAATATCTGTGTAGTATTTTTTGCCATCTTGATTACTCGATTCATTTTTTTCCTTCTTCCATAAGCGTTGAACCAATTCTTTTGTTGAAAAAGAACACGAAATTTCTTCGCAAAATAACTATCAAAACACCGATGCGTTTGAAAAATATTCAAAAAAAAAATTTTTTTCTCACACTCTCTCTTTTAGACAACATTGTAAGTAATTATAACGTACTTTACTAGCAAGCAACAATTAGCGCCTAAAACGGATGAAAAAGTGAAACTGAAAAACCTGAAAAACCTGTTTTATGCAGTCTATGAAAAATATCACTGATAAAATCATTCAAAAAAAAAACAATACCAATAATCGGGGGTAAGATTGATAGAAAAATGAGCGTTTTTTTCAAAAAGTTTATAATAATTAATAAAACGCTTTTATTCTACGCAAAGGATGCAAATATACTGTTTTGTATTGACATCGGCTCCACTACACTCCAAATGGGTCCATCTACCACATCTTTGAGAATAACACCGAATCCATTCCTGGAAAAATTGAAAATAACAAAAAGTAAAGTTTTAGAATATTGTTGCATGTAATAATTGTTAACATACGTACTAAGAACAAAAAATTATCACCTCGCCTGGGCGTGAATAGTTTTCATTACAAACAACGCAATAATCCAAAGCTGTACCACTCTTCTTCGATTTATTCTTAGGTGCTTTTTTCGAAGCTGTTTCAACATGGGACAGTTTTCGTTTCAAAATTTTACATTTCGGTGTAGTTTTTTCATTTTTAAACACCTTTTTTTGTTTCAAAACTCCGACCTTTTCTTTTGATCTTTTGATTTGCGATGAGTGAGACAGCTGAGATGATGGTACTACATTTTCAACGGATTGATGACCATCGATATTCTCGTTTTCAACTCCTGGGTTCCGATTCAATTTTTTTCGGCGACATTTTTCGGTTTGCAAATCACCAGATTTTCGATGTTTTAACGCACATAATTGTAGATTTGCCCCTGCGGCTCAGAGGCTAGGCAAACACTCATACTTAGACTCAGTATGTGTTGCCTAGTCACTGCCTGGAATACTTCTACCCTGAAACACCCTGTATATACAATGTAATTTCGTTATTAATTTTTTTTCTTTTTTATGTACGATTATACATACCCTACGACCCCGCTGAGCGTGGACAGAGTTTTATTGTAAAGTTCGTGTATTTGGTTTCACCCAAATTCGTCATCACACCGTGCTTATGTCTAATTGTCTACTGCAGTCAACAGTCTCGTAGGGTAGTGCTCTACCCATATCGAGTGTTCAAAAAGTTTAAAATGTCTGAAAAATTTCGCAATTTTCCCTTTTTTTGGTCTGGACTATCCTTATTTTTTCAATTTCTTTGTTCATTATCTAGAAAAAAACTTGAGACATCGTGCGAACTTCATTTTTTTCAACTTTTCCTGTTGCACATGGGCATCAGCTAACTTGGAACAAATCTTGAAATTCTCGTGAATATTTATCCGAGCTGCAATCGTTTGGTGTTTTTCACTTTGCGTTTTTTTTTTTTGGACAAATTTTCTCCGAGTTATAAAGGTGAAAATACCACGAATCTAAATCTATAGGTACGTCAAGTTCGCCGCTGAAATAACTACGACGAAAGTTCTTTATATTTGCGCGTTGTTTTGTTTCTAATGCGGAACGAATTAAGACTTCATCCGAATGGCTGCCTATCAAAAGGTGTTACTCTTAAAAATGTTTCATAGAGACGTTATTTCAAACGTTTATTCTTTTTTCCTTCTTTCACATCGACGCTTTCCATTATGATGCAGATCAACTTTAGTCGTTAAAACGTTTAGAGAATTTTGCCTTTTTTCCCCCTTTCTCTCGCTGTGTAATATTCCGGATCGGGTAAAGAAGATGAGGGAACATTTTTGTGCTTCCATTTTATTCCAACGATATAAAAATAATTGTGTTGCGCGGATAATAGTGTTCGAATTACGAACACTCGTCAGAAATGAAGAGAGATTCCCATTTCTTACATTTCGTTATTAATTTCCGCACCAATAAGAAATTTTTCACTTTTTTTATTTTAGAATACGCGCTTCATCTACCTTTTACTATCGTTCGATCTCTAAGATGACGATATTAATAACTTGAGGTGGAACTGCTGCGCGAGATATCGGATGCATTTGAAAACAGAAACTGTATCGGGGGGACCGACGACAAAACGAGGAAAAAAAAATGAAATGCGATGCCAAATCTATACGCGTAGAAAAGACATGAAGCGAAACTAAAATGCATCTAGAAATTGGATAAATAACTAAATAGACAACCGGTCGATAGCGAGCGGCAAAAAGCATTCGGCTAAACGAACGCGTGACCAAAGTTCTTAAACACGAAACGAATTTCAAAAAAAGTGGCCCACTGTTCAGTTCAACGCTTTTGAATTGAACACTGATCCTTTCGTTTGTCCGATACTGTAGGAGAAGAGTGACGATGTGGATAGTTGGAGAGCAGCCGCGAAATGTACCGTTTGCGACTAACTTTTTTCTTCGGTTTTTTTCACCCTTTCAAGAGATAAGTTGACCGAAGTATATAGTTTATTTTGAATTCATGTCGTTCTTTGAATACTAATAGATTTGTAAAATGTGGGAATACGTTGTAGAGGGAGGATGCTATTTTTATTTTTATTTTTTCGGGGTAGTATGTGCTTTGGTATTTTGATAGGTTATTTTCAAGTGATGAGAATAGCGGTTGAAACGCTTGATAATTATATTTCTGCTGAGATTTTCATTTTTCTAGGGCGTGACGATGGAAAAATTTTTCGAAAAAATTGCATCGAGAATTTTAAAATTACCAAAAATTCATTTTTTAACCATTTTTATCAGTTTTCTCAAAACGAAATGTACGAGTTTATCACCAACAAAAGTTGCATGCAGCAGTTTCCATCATTTCAGCAAATACGTTTCAGAATCTTTCGCTGTCCTCTTCGTATAGGGTATTCCTCTCTTTTTTATAAGTCGAATTTCGTCATTTTCTTATGGCTAATGGTTGTCGAATGTAACTTACTTTTTATAAAATGAGAAGGAAGTAAAGAAACAATCGATTGAAGTTTTTAATCAACTGTTCCAACTTTTTAATTAATTTATGTAGAGAGAATATCTCATTTGAGGCGTATTTGCGTGTAGAGTAGGGGATGTAGACTTTACAGTGTTGTTCACTCGTTGATACTATAAAACATTTTATCCTACATCTTCTTTAAAGCTTCACTCTGCTACCTCTCTTCGGTATGTAGTAATCGCAATTAAGAAAGTTTACTATCTGCGTTGCCGTAAGAAAAGATATACGAAATTAAACTTGTACAATTCGTATATAAGGCTGCTTCCATCCCTCGGCCAGATTCTCGTCGTCGTGTTCGATTCATTTATCAGTTCGTTAATTTCGAATTATCCGGAATTCCGTTAGTTGTCTCCGTCTCGCTTAATTCCGAATGTCTGGATCATCCGTATAATCCTGTTTTCTCGTGTAAATAAGTTCGCCGAAAGGATTATGTAAACGGAATACTTACACATCCAGTTTTAGAGGTAGTTGAAAGGCACTCTGCAAACAACAAAGCACTACATCAGTAAACAACGTTAAGTCCTAAGTAAACAATTCACTCTTAAGCCCTTCTCTATCATATGCCATTTTCCACTTTCAGGCCTTATCACTTCGTTTAATTAAATAATTAATTAAATGATTGACTTCCCTTCAATAGTATGCTTCGCTTGTGCCGCCTTTTGCCTTGGCGAGCTATTCTATTTTATTCTCTCAGAGTGTGTGACGACTCTTTCATATTTCGACAATACTCGAAATAACTAGGCTTGCCGAAGGAATTCTTTTTCAGGCTTTTTGTATCAAAAAACAACGAAACCAATCAACGTCTCGAGCTTGTCGATATCGCGTTCTTTGATCAGTCGGGTAAGTTGGTCGCAGTCTGTCTCAAGCTTTACTAAACCAGCCTCAATTTCTTCATCCCAAATAAAATAGTCCTGCGAGGGGGGCATGCGTGAATGCCGAGTGGTACCACTGAAATGTTCTTCAAAATTTACATTATTTGTAAGCCAATCAAGAAAAATCGTTTCATTCAAATACCATCTTTATTTTCAACTACGCGTGGAATCGTATAAAGCACAGGCAACACGTCGCAATAATGTTCTTTACTTATCGCTAGAAGAAATACAGTAACGATTCCACTTTTACCCCTCATCTTGCATCCGAGAACACGCGACAAGCACGACGAATTTCGTTTATGAGCTTCCTAACTGGTACAGTAATTGCGTGCATGCTTTGTTCTTTCGCGTATGTGTCGTTGCGTTACAATGGCTAAGGCGATCACGCACCAATAAAAGTCAGGGTGGAAGGTTGTTCCTTATAGTAAACGTCTCCCTTACAGTTTGCGAAAGCGCAGGATAAATTGGACCCGTTTATTAGACTTTCAGCCTTCTTACTCGGTTCGTTCTTCTAAAAAGTAAATATTCCAGCAAATTAAATTCTATTTGACGCTACATAAATCTTACCCTTGGAGGTGATGTGTAGACTGTAGAGGTGGGCCTACCTCGTTACCTAATTGTTGTTGCAATGAATGCTTATTAGCTGGTGATGAAGGTTTTTTTTTCAAATCAGTTTTATTTATATACTTGTTTACGACGTAGGGGGACCCTCCTCGCAAAGATCAGCAGCCGGGGTGTAACCAAGTCCCAATTTAAAGTCGAGCTTGCAGGAAAAGTATCACGATCAATAAATTTTTCCATAAATAGATACAATTTCTGCACTTTTTTAAAAAATATCGTAACAAAAATGATCTATCATAACAGTTCTTCATTAGTTCTCGAATTTCAGACGTTGGAACCAACTTTTCAGATGAGCATTCAAACTCTGATGGAGAAACAACTAGGTACCAAAATTGTTTCATCAGAGTTGAAACTTTGAGGAACCAATGGATCTGATGAAGAAACAACAGTAGTTGTTTCTCCATCAGAGCGATTCTGTCCCTCCTAAAAATTGGTTCCAAATACTGAATATTTCGGATCAATAGTTAGAAAAGGACTAGATAGGTAACGTGCGGGTAAACTATCAAATTCGTAACCTTCAACAAATGAAGTATATGGCCAGAATATGTTTACAAGGGTAACAAAACTTTGGAAAACCAAAACATGAACACTTGGGATGCAAAAAATCGACGATGTATTGGTATTTTTTGATCCTTCTTTCTCAGATCGTACAAGGAATATAGTTTTGTCTCCATAATTGAGAGTAGCTATGCTCAGAGAGGAATACACACTCTGGGCTGTTTTCAACCTTTGGTATACGTGTTGAATGGAAAATGCTGGACGATCATGCAGGTTCTTAGGGATTTCTGCATAGTATCTTTTATAATTCGAGTTTGAGGAAGCGTTGTTGTGTACATATGTTTTGAAAGAATCATTTTAAAAAATCATTCATGATCTTTTCTAAAACTCCACACAGAGTTTTTTCTCCGTGTGAGGCTAAATAACTATGTTTCAAGCGCTAAAATAAAAGTTCTGTTTGTTTTCATCTTTGAGTTTATTTTATGTATCAACTGAGCGAAAAAGTGACCGAGCTAGTGAACGAATGAATCATTAACGCGACCATGTGTGAGTCTAGCACTTCCCATGTTCCAACAGTCTCTGATAGTGAGGTATGAAACATCAGTTCCAGCATTTTTTCTTCGATTGGAATTTTTCGTACAAAGTCTACTTTTACTGGAGCTGTATTCCTTCCGAATCCTGCTTTCAAAATTTTACAACCTGAAATTTTTGGTTTCTTTCCTACAGTACCAATAAGTCAAAAATAACGAATACGACTACGAAATCATTAGCTTGAAATTCGATTGATCGTGACAACATTTTTTGAATTTTTGTTTCTGGTTCGTTTCCATTTTGATTTTCAGAAAACAGGGGTTTTCGAATGATTAGCACCTCGCTGCACTTTGAATTCGCGCATCGAGTTGTCGAATATTATTAATTTAGGTTCTTACCTGCCGAGTCGAGTTTCAGTGAATGAAATGTGGTATATCTGATACGTATGAACGAGCAGAATGGAGGCATTTGCAGCGTTTTTGCAACGAACGTAGATATGTAGCCGACCAGCGTCATCTAGTTTTTCTTCTTTATTCATGAATACACTAGAGAATTTCAAACGTGTTACATGCCTAATTTACGACACCCTGATGCAATCTTCGAGCGATTTCATCCATTTTTTCCTCCCTCTTACTACATATACATCGCATCGTGCATACTATCGAAACTCAAATTTCCTTCTTTCAGATTTGGTTTCGCTGTCTACAGACAAACGCATGTCACAAGTTATATCCCCAGTTAATAGTTTTTTATACTCGTGCTACACGGTCTTTTCATTATCAACCCCGTGTATATTACTGGTATTAATTTATTGAAATCGTGGTTTATCCCCTATTCACCGCCGCAAATAGACGAGATGCATTTCTACGCGGTGTTTCGGTCCATTAGGCAAATTTACGCGCCAGACAGTTCTTCCACGGTGTGTTGCGAAACATGTCGTCGCTACTCTAAGTTGATAAGCCACGCCGGGGACTAGACTGGAACAGAAAAAAGTCATTTCTGTAAGTGGTGTAATTGAAATAATTCTACAAGTACGAGTACCTATAAATGAAATATGTACAGCATTGCTCTTCAAACATTTTATTCAGCACTATTGGAAATGGCATAAGGAGACAAGCATGGTGAATTTGCCCCGGAGGGATCCGGGCTGATGTTTAGGTGGTAGAAGGGTACTACCAAGAAACATACATGACCAAAGTTTCAAACCCCCATCCCCGTGGTTTTTGGAAAAACTCCCTTTAAGTGAAAAATGGATAAAAAATTTTTTCTCAAGCCCCAGTTGATGGATTTTCGTAATTTTTTAGTATGTTGTACATACATACTAGGGGCATTTTAGAAAAAAATCAACACCCCCTCCCTCCATATTTTCCCCTCCAAATTCCATTTTTCAACTTTATTAATTTT
>FIZT01048729.1:0-27957 GCA_900065295.1 Paracoccus marginatus
ATGAAAATTCTCAATGGGAAAGTCGAAGAAAATAACGTTTTGCCTTATAACTAAGGGTAGGAGAGGGGTGGGGGGCTAAAATTTTTACCACGTGGTTTTCAGACCATAAGAACCAAATTCCATCGGTTAGTTTTGAATTTCAGCTCAAGGGCATTTTCACCTATCTTATGCGCCGGTACCCTTTATTGATAATTTTCAATTTTAAAATTTGCGTTAGATACACGTTTTGTTTGTAAAAAAATTCTCTGCGAAAAAAATGCAAAAACTTTTTTTTTAAAAAAAAAATTAGTTCGAATGCCAATTTTTTTTTGTCAAAAAAAGAAGTGTAAATGAGAAATCTTTTACAATTTTCATTTTGAATTTTTTCAAAAAAAAAAAATTAATAAAGAGGTCGAAGGATAAAATTTTTTAATGCTTTTTCGAGAAAATTCACTGGTTAGTTCAGAAAAATCATGAATTATTCTTCATCGAAGTAAAAAAATTTTCTCAACAGCCCATACACGCACTTATCCTTCCCACCATTCTCATTTTCCCAGTCCGTGAGTTACATCCAAAGTTAACCTCGATCTTGCCCTTTCTTCGACATAGAACCTAAAATTTTTCAACAACCATACTTTATAACCCTGAATTAAAAAAGTTCCCCGAGAGCTCTCAAACAATCGCAAAGAATTCCAAAACCCTCGTAATAAATAATTTTAAATAGTAACCATTAAAAAAAAACCATCTTAGATAATCCCGTCTCGTATTTTTTACGTATAAAAAACACAGAACCTATACAAATCGGTGTGAAAAATTATACGAGCAAACTTTTTTCAGAAATTTTAAAACATCGTTTTAGAAAACAAAAAAAAAATAATCATAAAGATGAGAAAAACGAATAGTTTCACGCTTCGTTAAATTTTAATAGTTTTTCGCCTCGTTTAGACATTATTTTTACTACGTCGGTTAATAAATTTATCAAATTTCCAGAGCACGTCACGTCGCCATTCACTAAGTATATACGATTCGTATCTTCGTCGTATACGAAATTTACCCTTTATTTATTCCGACACCGACACACCCGCCTATGAAAAGATTTTTTTCATGCATAAATTTCGCAAAAATCTTACACAGCTAAACGATACATATACTTTTTTCGTAATTTTTTTGGACCAAAAAAAAAAACTTGGCAATTTTTTTTATATAAAAATAAATACGAAGACTTGACAATGAAGAAACCGTTTTAAAATGTCTCAAGGACAATAATACGTTTGCTGCAGCTTTTTTTCAACTCGCCCTCGATGTATTAAATTTTGACAATGGGAATTGTTGGCCGACGGGAATTGGAGTTTTTCACTTTTTCTTCATCGAATTCCATCTGTTATTTGATGCTTTCGTAGCGATAATAAAGCACGTCAAAAAAAAAACAATCCACACAGTTCGATTATTTGGCTAAAAAAATAAAGATTGTCTCACGCAGGAATAAAGGAGGAAACGTTCGATAAAAATGAATTATTACGCGGATTAATTCGCTGGCGAAATAATCGCGAGATTGGAATACTGTACACACAAAGGAACCGCGTCACCATTATAAGAGAATAAAAAACCGCGAGTCGTCATCAAATGAAAAATTCGGGGTTTAATAAGGCGTGAAAGTAATTTACTCGGTGAATTATTATCTCAAAAAAAAAAAAACAGAATTTTTTTCATTGTCTTCTTCAACAGCTTACGCGAGCAAGACACGGCTGGGGAGGTAATTAATTTCGCTCGAGATGGCAAAATTTTTCAACTTGCGATGATAATTGAAAATTATTTTAATTTCGATTTATACGCAGAATGGGCGGGTATTAAAATTATTTCAACATTTCCAAAACGATACGATTTTTTATTCTCATTTTATACAAATTCTCATCCGGAGGTTACCACTTCATCTTAAATGACCAATTTGATTTTTCACTTTTTTCAGGGTTCTGAAGAAGTAAGTAGGTAATTAGATACAAAACAATCTTTTTTGAAATGATCGTAATCAGACTTACTCCGACCTAAAAAAAAAAAATTCCGACGATTTCACCACATTACTCCCCAAAACAATGAACTTGATACTTTTGAAACCCCTGAAATTCAAGTAATAGGCAGAGAAACATGCTCGAGTAGTCATTCAGAATGAAAATACGTACAACTCCATGTTTTTTGTGGGCAACATTTCGTTTAAAAACACTTCTCGAGATGATTTTCGAAAATTATGAAACACACGTTGAATAAAAGTTTTGTTTTTTTTTTTGGAGAACCCCTAAAAATGTCAAGAGGAACGAAAAATCGTCAAAATCGGTCAGCGAGGTTAAGAGGGAGTATGCTCAACCCATTTTCATTAAAAATTTCTCGAAACGATTTTTCAAAAAAATTTCAAAATTTTTTGAAAGTTTCCGAATTTGTTAGTAATGGGAGGGGGTGGCATTGCGTCAGCCAAGTGAACGAGAAAGAGAAATAACTTGAATGGAAATTCGACTACAAATTCGTGTTCAGGAGGTTCGATTCATATGAATAAAAACAACATCAACATCGATACAACCACAGGGGAAGGGAGGAGAGGGGGTCAAGAAGTTTATCAATTTTTTAAAGATGTTCCACCACTGCAAAATGTTCGAAATTTTCACGGTATATTTGTGGATGAAAAACACATTTCTCGCGGGAGAGAAAAAAAGGTCATCACACCTTTAACCCTTCATCACAAAATGGCGACTTAAAATTAGGAAGTCCACAACAAAGATACGCGCTCTTCAGGTCATCGCTGTAACTGCACCATTATAGGATAATGGAGGATTATGGCCATTTTTCACTGTGGTTTTTGGTTGAAAAATTTATTTTAAATGAGTAGTAACTCAACGTTGAAACTACAAATACAATTTATATGCTGCTCATTACACAGTATTTTGATAGAGTTACTCGCCTTTTTATAGACGTCATAAAAAAAAATTCTGAGTAAAATGGAATGTTCAGAGCTCAATCGACGTAATTTTGCTTATAAATGACATCTAATAATCAAAAAATTATTTTGGGCGTGATTTTTTTCCTTTTTTCGGTTCATAATCTTTTGGATTTTTTCCAACAATTCCTATAAAAAATCAAATAACTCCTTCAAAATACTGTGTAATGAACGGGAGATGAATTGTATTTGTATATTCAACGTCGTTACACATTTAAAATAATTTTTTTTTCTAAAAATCGCAGTGGAAATTAAATTAATTAATAATTTAGTCATGAATATTACAATCCACAATGGTAACGCAATGGCCAGAATCGGACAAACATTAGCGCTCCAAGCGAGTTGTGGACTTCGCAATCGGTAATCGGTAAGTAATTTTTTTCTATTTTGAGTACTCTTCCCTTCCCTTCCCTTCCCTTCTCAAGAAAAGAAAAGTGTCAAGGTTCAAGTCAAGGTCGAGTCATAAAAAAAATAAAGCTCTACTAGGCTCCACCCGCATCATTTGGGATAAATAGAGAAAATTATTTTAGCGCCTCCTTGCATAATACCTTGCGTTTTAGCACCTAGTTGCGTTATCAGTTTCGTGAACCATTCTTATCAATCATAACAACTTTCGCATTTCGCTTTTAGTCTCATACGATAATATCGAAGTTTAATCAAAGTTATACGTTCCAATATCTTTTTTAATACTCGCAAAATTAAATTGAAAAACGAATATTATAGCCGGAGTTATTCATCATGCTCGATAGCAAACAATTTTCGAGATCATAGAAATGAAAATCGGCGCACCAGCCATCGTCGCAGCAGTGGGACTGGGAATCACCGGCGGCTGTCTTCTTATTTACATTGTTCGCGTTCGAAGGCGAAATTCTAAAAAAACTAGTACGTAGTAACCAATCTTATTGATTATCTTTTCGCTTTAAAGTACGACAAAAATTTAGCACGTTAACCGTATTGTATTTTTCAGAAAAACCATGCTTAGGCGAAAGAATCAAGCATATTGACGATGCCTTGTTGGAAACACTTTCGAAATACGACCAAAAATTAATTGATATTGCAACCGAAGAAAGTTATATCACTGTAAATGGATCCCAGCTTCTCTACTTTTCACGCCACACTTGAATTATCAGCCTAATAAGATTCATTTTTTTAGTACGCAAGGAACTCGTTAGACATAGAAGGTGACACTCGTACCGTTGAAGCCATCAGGGACGCATCAGAATACGCAAAATCGTTAAAGTACTACATTTTATTTTTCTGTATTTAAATGAAAACTTCTCAAACTTTAATTTTTTTCCTATTCGTTTCAGTCTTCCAGAAATAACGCTACCAGATATATTAGAAATTCATCGACGATTATTCTCAGACATCGATCCCGTAAACGCCGGACAATTTCGCGTAGATGCCGACGCTTGGATAGATCTGGGCAATGGAGAAGCCTATAAAGCTCCACGTAGCGCGGATATAGACAGATACATGAGTAATTTCGTGACACAACTGAATACGTTCGAAGGTATCGACGTCAAGACGATGGCCTTAATGAAATTGGATTTCGTGTACATACATCCGTTTTACGATGGAAATGGTCCGGTGTCGCGAGCGTTGTTCGCCGGCCAGCTATGCAAGATCGGATATCCCTGGATCGCTGTACTCAAAAAAGACGAGCTCAAGTAGGTAGAACATTTACTTTATCGGTGAATTTGAATCTGACTGAATCGAATTTTTATACTTTTCGTTTTCTTTTGATAAAGGTATCATCAAGTTATGGAACAAATGGCGAAGGATGGAGATTATAAAGAATATCTTAATTTTATGGTTTCCTGCGTGGAGCAGACAGTAAGAAGATTTCAGCGTAGACTGAAAATACTTTACATCTTATGGTATTTCAATTTAATTAAGTAGTAAATGTTTCAGGATTAGACAATATTTAAATATTTATTTAAGCCATAACGTGAGAATGATTTTTCATTGATTTATGTGAACTTTAAAATTAATTTTTCAAAGTGACATTTTTTTCCTCAAAAATTTGCGAAACATTCAAGTACTCAATTTTTGCAAAACACATACGAGAAATTTTTCGCCGAAAATTAATTCTTCACGATACCAAAGATGAAGTGATAAACACGTAGTCAACCCTCACACCTCGAGTTAATTCTCAAACGAGCTAAAAAATGTATTCACAAAACGAAATGACACAGACACACGTCGCGTCGTCTTATAAAATTATAAATCTGAACGACGCAACTTCCCCCCTTCGTATCTTGCCATTGCAAGCCTGAAATGACAAAACCACACAGCTCGGTACAATCTGCACCAACCCCCTCCCTTTCCGGGCAAAAAATCCTACCGAAATGCTTACGCTAATCAACCACCAGCACTAGCACAACGTTTACACCAAGCAAAGCGTACAGAAATAAGAGCTCGTATCTCTCTAATTATCGCACATCTCTGCACCTACCTTCGATTCGTCAGCCTTACACGGCGTATTCTGTTCGAAAATCGCTTTTATCTTGGGCTTAACGTTGTGCCCCTGGTAAATGGCCCGTTTTCGTCGGCCTACGTTCCTGTACATGTTAAACTGCGGCGCGAATCTTTCGGTGTTTCTGATTTCCTCTTGGATTTGGCAATCTTCGTTGTAATTAAACGGCGGCGGCGCTACTAGCACTTCGGCGTCCTGCAAAATAAACAGAATTTCGAGTGGATAAATAAGCGTAATCGAAATTCGAGCATGCTTAGCTGTATACAAAATAATTATACGAACGATACAGATACTCGAAAATTTAATCGCTACAAAGGCGTTAATTGACATCGTCTAGATTACGTTGGGAAAAACGATACTCGAATTGGATAGGTACGATTGTTAATCGATAATGAATCGTTTTTTTTTTTTCAAAGTAGCATTCATCGCATAAATACCACATGCTCGTTATGTCTGTTGCCCATAAAATATCCCAACTCGAAAAAATAATTTCGTAGAAATTTTGTTTCGGTTCGAATATTTACACAAGTGGCGTAGCTTCTCGACCGAAAATAATGAATCGACTGCCGACAGAGATTTGAAAAGAATTTTAAACGATTTTAGCGTGAAAAGAGAAGTACATAGAATACGAAAAAATTTAAATAACTTCATCTCAACACAAATTGAATGCTTCTTCAGTTTTCAACGTCCAATTTTTTTCTATACAGATTCATCTGCGTTAATGGGAGTCAAAAAAGAGGGTGAGAGGAGGGGGAAGGTGATACAAAACACAAGTAAATTCACGTTTTGAAAAAGAAATCCTAATTTGGAAAAAAAAAATTTAAATACAAATCATTGCACACAAATTAATTCTAATGAAACAATTTTATGATAAAAATTTTTCGAAAGAAATTAATCAATCTCCTCATTTCAACTAGAAAAAATTTTCAAACTGATGAGGAAAGAAAAGAAAAATAGCCAAAAATGTATCAGCTCAATTTTAAAACAAAAAAAAAAAAATGATTTTCGTAACTCGAAAAAAATCCTTGAAAAATTTCCAAACCTACAAATAATTGAAAATCTTTGCTTTTGAGAAGGGAAGGAGGAGCAGACTATGAGTACCACACACAAAAATCACAATTACTCATTTCCGACATCCTCGCCTCCGAAAAGACCCACGCACGTACGAGGAATTCCAAAAAAAAAAAAAAAATGACAAGCACAGCAGAACAACGCAATCGCATACACTTCATCGACTCACCTTATCAGCGAAATATGTAGTTCTATTGAAATTATCAACGACCGGCTCGTCGTACTGAGTATCGCACAACCTACCGACTTGATATCTAGACACGTTATCGGTATCCTGAAACAAAGGGCCGGTTTTAATTTAATCGCGTCATCGCTGATCTACCGGAGCGAAATTACATATTATCTATTCACTTACCGGAGTATCATTTCGCTGATGATCTACAATGACCACGTGAAC
Source organism: Paracoccus marginatus (assembly GCA_900065295.1). Classification (NCBI taxonomy): domain Eukaryota; kingdom Metazoa; phylum Arthropoda; class Insecta; order Hemiptera; family Pseudococcidae; genus Paracoccus; species Paracoccus marginatus. The sequence continues at coordinate 6,910 of FIZT01048729.1, forward strand.
CGGTTTGCCGTAGCCTTGTTGCAAATGATCGCTAAAATCTTCGTGGCTGTTGACTCTCCTCATGTTCAAATTCTTCATCGTCAGGTTACGATTGTGATCGCCTCTGACGCTGAGTTTTTCTTCGCTGTTGGACCTGCACAGGGAGAAAATACACCGTCAACACTTTGCACGGACGAATATCGAACGGATGTGCGAGCTAACGAAGTCGAAAGTGTAAATTCGTTTTTTTTTTCAGTCTCGTAATGCACCTAGGTGTAGGTCTAGGTAGGTGTAGGTATAATTGGAGTACTTAATGAAAAATGTCGCAATGTGGTGGAAATTTTTCGCCAAACGCGAGCAAAATATTTACATAAAGCCGAGTCACGCACATTTAAAAAAAACGAGACATTCGACGTATAAGTGAAGAAATTTTCGGGTCATTCTAAATCCAATTAAAAGTGACAGACGACTGGAGTGGTATAGGAAAGGTGCGCACCTGATTAATTTATCGACTGACGATAGTGATACGTTCCCACAATCACCGGTAATGGTTAAATCGACTTCGTCGCGATTTTTCTTTTCTCTGATTAGGTATAATTTGAAAGCTCTTTCGAGTATTCTGCGCAAAATAAAAGAAAATGTTACATTATTCATTCTATAAGAAGTAGACATTGCACAATACCTACATTTACATACAGAGTACCATATAAGTACAACGGTTTAAAAATAAGAATCGATTACATCGATTGCGATTATCACGACGGTGACTCATTTCGTCCGTAGGTAGGTAGTTGGGTACGTAGGTACCAAGAGATACCTCGTGGAGTGGCTTACCTTTCGTTGAAAATATCTCTAAAATGGTGTATCAACGTGCTGACAACTTCAACGTGTTCGATTAGCGCATCGCCTATCAAAATTTTGGCAAACATTTCGGGCAATTGATCAACGTACGAAGCCGGATACCATTTGGTGACGTAAAAGTATAATAATCGTACGACCGTGTATAAAACGCCCAAATTCAACGCCGGGCAAGTGACCAGCACGTTGCATAGTTCTGCATTCAAATCGTACACCTCTTTACGTTCGTATTCTGTAAACAGCAGTTTAAAAAATAAATTATTTTCGCACTTTTCGAATATACTCGAAAGTACATCGGGATTTTTTTTTTTGGCAAAAACACCGCCGACGGACGGTTCAATAACACACATTGCAGCGAATAGAGGACGACGATGGTCGTACTTGTAGCTTATTTCATTCGCGAAGCGAAAATTACATCGCATGATGCCCGTCGCTCAACGAATTTGTAAAGTTAACGACGTGATATGTTTATTTTACGCGCGTAATGGTGAAGTGTTTACCTTGCGTCGTCGTCCCGAGTCACATTTACATACTATACATACATCAAAGGAACCTTATATTATACGTATGGCGAACGTATACGTAGTAGTACGTTTGGAATAAATGAGCGATCGGGGGATTTCTCGTTCGAGGTTAGCACGGTGAGCTGGACGGTACAGTGCAGACACAGACATGTGCTCTCATCTCAATGAGCTCTTTTTCACGGTTAAAATAAAACGCACCCGGTGTAATGGCCGCATTTAACGTGCTCATCATACCGTTTACATTTTACGCTCAATTTTTATTCTAGGTGAATTTTTTTTTCGCGTTCTCAGAATTTGCACGAATCGCAGTCGAGTCGTCCTCGGACCTCGATTTGGGGCCAAATTTAGAATGAACTGTACACGAGATTAAGAGAGTAGCGAAAGTGTATTATTAGGTAATACGACAAAACAGAATTAATAATCGGTGTTGCCAGTAAAATTTCGCTGCAGTAAAAAATGTTCAGGGTTTCGTAATTTTTTTAAAATAGAATTGCACCGTAATTGGCAAAATTTGAAAATTTTCAACATTTAATTTTTTTTTTGAATGAGAAAAGAATACTTAATAGAAGATCATAGTTTTTTAGTGACTAATTCGATCTTCATCACATTTAAAATCTTTCACTTCTTCACGAGTTGCAAATTTTTGCAATTTCGGCCGAAAATGCACTTTCATATCAATTTTTCTAAATTTTTCAACTCGTTTAAATTTTTAAATTTTTTTATTATTTTTAAATTTTTCTAAATTTTTAAATTTTTTTATATTTTTCTGTTTATAAAACTTTCACTTTTTTATATTTTTCAATTTTTTGCATTTTTATTTTTCCTTAGCTGAAATTTTGTAATTTTCGTAATTTCTCAATCGTAAAAAAATATAAATTTTTCAATCATTCTACTCATTTGTTTTTTTTTCAATTTTCACTTTTTTCAAATCGTTTAAATTTGCTTTAATTTTTCAATTTAGAACTTTTCTTTAATTTTTTCGTGGGTTTAAATTTTGTTATTTTTGAGAATCCTTGATTACATCAAATTTGAAAAGAAATAAATTTTTTCAATAGTTTTATTTGTTTCAATTTTAAATTTTTCAAAAAACTTCCAATTTTTTCATTTGTACAAATTTTTTGCGATTTCCCAATTTAATTAAATTGAAAATTTTCCAATATTTTTCTTCCATTTCATCTGATTTAATTTTTTGATTATTTTGTTAAAATCCAATTTTTTAGTTTTTTCAGTTTTGTAATTTTTTCCATATTTTTTCATTTGTTCAAATTTTGTTATTTTCTTGATTCTATCGAATGTAAAAAATTTCAATTTTCTGCGTTAATTTTATTTATTTTAATTTTTTTATTCTTCAAAAAATCCAAGTATCCAGATTTCTCAATTTTGTAATTTTTTCCCCAATTTTTTCATTTGCTTTAATTTTAAAATTTTTGCGATTTCTTGATTCTATAAAATTTGAAAATATTGTTCAATTTTCTTCTTTTGTTTTATTTGTTTCAATTTTTTATAATTTAACAAAATCCAATTTTTCAGTTTTTCAATTTTGTAACTTTTTCTATATTTTTTCATTTGTTCGAATTTTGTGATTTTTATGATTCCATCGAATGTAAAAAAATTTTATTCATTTCAATTTTTTATTGCGCAAAAAATCAAATTTTTCAGTTTCTTTCCAATTGTTTTATTTGCTCAAATTTTGTAATTTTTGCAATTTCTTTATCTTAAAAAATTTCAAAATTGCTCAATTTTCTTCTTTCATTTTATTTGTTTCAATTTTTTTCAATTTTGTAATTTTTTCCATATTTTTAATTTGTTCAAATTTTGTAATTTTCTTGATCTTATTCCTATCAAATTAAAAAAATTTTCAATTTTCATTTAATTTATTTCAAATTTTTTTATAACTCAAAAATCTAATTTTTCAGTTTTTTCAATTTTGTAATTTTTTCCTTTCTTTTTCATTTTCTCGAATTTTATAATTTTTGCGATTTCTCGATTCTAAAAATTTTTTTCAATTTTTCAATTTTTTTCTTTCAATTTATTAATTACAATTTTTCAATTTGCATTCACTACTTTCAATTTTCTAATTTGAAAAAAAAAATTAAGAGTTCAAATTTTGTTTAATTTCAACAATTTCTTTTAAAATATTCCATTTCTTCATTTTAAAAATTCTTTTTCAAATTTTCAAACACTTTGAGAATAGATTAAACGAAAATTCCAAAATTCTTTCCTTATCAGAGTCGACAACGCAACTCGAAAAAAATTTCATCGCCCTGATAAAACTCACAATTTACGTCAAATTATGCTGCACCGTACAAGGCATCAAATTTTTCAATTCGAATCCTTCAACGACCCGTATAAAAACTCATCAGCCCACACCACATTACCATGCGCAAACCAATAAAATTTATTTAAAAAATTTTAAGCCTCTCAAATCATGCATATTAATCCACAATACGTTACTCACACCAAAGATGGAATCAATTTCAAAAAAATGAATAAATAATCGCCTAGATGTCTCGATATTCCTTTCGACTAAAAAAAATTCACCCTTCGGTGACTGATAAATTGTTCCGCGAAATATGCAAAAAAAAAAAAAAAACACACACACAACGTCGAGAGCCAAAACCGGTCCGACGTTATAATTAAATACACGACGGGACCGACAATTCCACTCGATAAATTATCATTCATGATCACGAAATGGCAAAATTAAAAATTCGCGTATTTTTTTTCTTAACCTAATTGCAGCCTCGGTAGAATTTATCCCCTTCGGGCGCCGGTCGGGTCGCGTTCGATCCGTCTACTTACTTTGAAAAACCGTCGTTAATCTGGCTATCAACTTTTGAGGTATCAAGGGATGAGGCAAATCGTGCAACCATAACTTCAACAATGACGCAACCACTTTAACGTCGGTACAACTTTCTAAATCAGCGTCGCCGGCACGATCGAAGGAAATCTTATATCTTTCTACGAGTTTTCCTTGTTTTCTACATACGCCGAACAGATCTGGTTCTTTCATACCTGCGGAGAGATAAAAAAAAAAAATTACAATCGGATATCACCGTAAATGTCACGTTCGTATATGTACATTATTAATAATCATACGTAAAATTAACCGCTATGGCAAATCGTCGATATCGACTCGTGCTATACGTATACGTAAATGTACGCAAACCAACCAAAGATGGGTTTACGCTGTCGCGTGTATATACATTGATGTATTATGTAACCAGTACACGAACATCTCTACTACTTCGATAACGAAGACGACAAAAAAAAATCAACGCAGTGTTTCCTATACATACAAGCACTTCACCGAGTAATCGTACGTATTATGTTCTTGAATACAATGTCATTATACTTTGCATAAATCTAGTCCACTTAACAACGTCTTTCATACAAAAATGGGCGTTTGGACAATTTTTTTACGCTTCAAAAATAATCGAAAATTTTACGAGACGAACCTACATGCATATGTACGTATTACGTACGTACATTTTTTTCATTTCAAACCACGGATTTCCACCCTCCCCCCCCCCCCCCCCCCCCCCCCCCCCCCACCCCGGATTTCCCCCCCCCCCCCCCCCCCCCCCCCCCCCCAGAAATCGTAAGTGCAATTTACCGTTGAATTTATCGCGTGAGATAAACGACACCGCGAAAATGGATCACGAGATACGAGTTTTTCACGTTTTTAGACGTACGTCTGTACTTGAGCATATTTGTAAAAATAAATCAATTGATTGTAATTCGGTCATCGAATGCTATATCTGACCTTCACAATATGAGATCTTCCAAGGGTCACGTGAGTCATCGAAAAATGTTTTCATATCACAAATAATTACCAATGCATTTTATTTTACATTCGTTTCAAATGTACATACAAACGTAATATTCGAAGAGAATAAAAATGAGAAGATTTAGAAAGACGATTGAGATAAAGTCGAATCCATCCGCAAGATTAGATTACGAGAAAGATAATTCAGCTGCCGGTTACAAAACAGCAATTTTTCAAACGTCGATGTCTTTCGTTTACTTCGAATTACGTCAATTTTTTTTCTCAAAATAAAAGACTCCTTTCTTTTCTCAAGCATAATGGATTTGTAAAGAAAGAAAAACAAAACTGAAATAAAATACGTTTGCTAACATCCAGTTGGACGACCTTGATACCTTATTCCTTTCTCTTGTAAAAGGAAGAGGAAGAGGGATAACGACCTCTAGTCTAATTTTTTTCCGTCCCAGTTGGCGATCGAGATTCGTATTACGTTCACCGGTCACGAATAAGGATAACAAAACCACACCTATTAGTGCCCTCCGACGAAGTCAGGATTAAAAGACGAGATTACTTTTACATCAATTAACCAACTTCGTGTCGGTCATTGAGTGAAAAATTGACTAAAAATTCGCCGCTCGAATAACAACGAGGTAAGCACAAAAAAATTTACATTTGTCAGTGTAGCGAATCGATCGTAGAAATTAATCAAGTATACAAGGCGGCGGTGATGTGATTAAAATAATAAACTGCGTGCAGTGGTGGCCAAAATTAACATCCATTTTTATTGGAAAAATTTTCGAATAAATTTTTTTTTAATAATAGAGAATCCTTAAAATGTACGTGTGAAGTGTGAACCTATGAACTTGTATCGGGTCTGCATTTCGTTATAAGTTTTCTTTTCCGTATAAACAACAAACTTACAAAAAAAATAGAAACCTATGAAAGTTTATGTAATTAATTGACTGAAATATTTACCAAAGTCGTATCAAAGTTCACTTACGTATATCCGTTTGCATTATTTTGAAAGAAAAAAAGCACAAGAGGGAATTACTCACCATATTGCTCTAAATAACAACACAATCGATGAGCTATTTTTGGCATTCCTTGGCAATTCAAAGGTAAATCTTCCAACGGTGCTCCGAAAATTTTGGTACGGCGCATTTTTCCTTTACTCAGCGAATCCATCAGCATACGTCCGACTTTCCAGATCGGCGTGCTATCTTCTTCTTCTTTCTGGAAAATGAAGAATATTAACGTAAATACATCGATTTCGTGTTAATTTATTTGCACGCGTACGTACGTTATTGGCGTGCATGATTGGGAATTATTTGAGTAAATATTTGCCAAGTTTTGCGAATACGTGATTAATGAGTTAAATATTATGGTCGAATTGTTTGTCGGCGCATTTCTGCCAATAAGTTGACTTCGATTGTAATTAATTCAATTATCGAGTCATTCTTATGACCGTATAGAAGTCGATCGTTTAGACAACCAACGAGTCTATAACAACAGATTTGGAGAATAAAAAATCAAGAATTTTTTCACGACTCGGTTTCTCATCTCCCTCCCTCTCTTATTTAATTTCATGACAGAAAATTTGAAAAATAAAAAATTCTAATTTAGTTTGAAAATTTTGAAAGTGGTGCAAATTGTGCGACCGGGGAGGAGGGGGAAAGAGGGTTGAATCAGGGGATGATATTCATTTTTTACCACCTTCTTTTGAAGTCATCTCCAACTTTTCAAAAAAAGACAAAATCAAGCCACCTCATTAGACACCTTTTCAGAGAAGGGTTGGGCAGTATATTTTGATGGGGAAAGCATCATGTTTTGCCCTTCTCTCCTCTCCTCGGCGGTAGATCGACGCCACTATATAGGAAAACCGCCCATTTACAAATTTGCATATTCACTTTCCCCCCGGGGTCAATTTCTGAAACAAGTGCAACTATGGTACTATCCCCACGACTACTGGTGAGAACGGCGACATACCTCATCGCAGTATAGAATTTGTTAAATAGAATCCACTCTCCCTATACTTGAAGGCCGTTCTACTGAACGGACAAAACCGAAATTTCAGTTCTGTAAGTTGATCAGGGAATAAATCTGGAATTTTCAAAAAATAGTAAAAACTGACGATTTTTAAAATTTTAAATAAAATTTTGTAATTACACCCCCGAATGGATTAAAATTTTGGTTTCTGGGTCTCCTTAGGAGTCCTACCAAATACACTATGCGTTAGTTTCATTTTGTCAACTGGTCGTGGGGGATAACGACGCGTTGTTTTACCCCGAAGAGAAAATAAGTCGCTTTTCTCACCAGGTTCTCGTGGGAGCATTGTGATGTCACGCACGTTACAAAGATGCCAATGGAGGACTGGATTAATATGCATCGAATGGGTACAAAAGTAGTGGAGATGGGGTTTCTGAAAAAATTCGAAAAGTTTTTTCAAAAGCCACTCTACTCCTGCCCACCCCTGACCCCTGAGTGCTCTCTTAATTTGAACCAGTCAAAAAAGTCAAAATGAAATAGAGAAAACTGAGTCACTAACAATCAGTGAAATTATACGGCCTAATCACTCTCTCAATAAGAATCAGTGAAAAATCACTAAAAAAAGTCATTGAAAATCGCAAAAAAATCAGTGAAAATTCACTAAAATTTCAGTGATTTTTCACTGATTTGCCTATGATGCAATTCTGACTTTTTTCTTAAGTGATTTTTCACTGATTCCAATTTAGAGAACAGTGATAAATTACTGATTCAATTAGTAAATTTTCATTCTTGATTCAGGAATGTCTTCCATAACTACTGAAAGGACGGTAAAAATTTTTATTTACTGATCGAATCAGTGAAAAAAAAATCACTGAAAGTTCGGTCAATTTCACTGATTTTTCAGTCAATGTTACGAAAAATTAATGAAAAATCGGCGAAACTCACTAGAAGAATCAGTGAAAATTCACCGAAATTTCACTGATATGATTTTTTCACTGATTCGCCTGTGGTGCAATGTTGACTTCTTTTCCAATGATTTTCACTGAATAATTGAGAAAGTAATTTGTTGTGAACAGTTTTTAAAATTTTCAATTTTTTGTTTTTAAATTCAAAATGAATAATTTCCAAAATCTCTCATTTTTTTCAAATTTCATTTTCAAAATTTTTTATGATTTTTTAATTTTCTTCAATTTTAGTTTCAGTAATTTGCCCACTTTACAGTCATGCAATAGCACATTTTTTAAAATGAAAATTTACTCTAAAAATTTTTTGACGACTTCTTCCCTCAAGAAATCGAAGAACCAAAATATCAAACCAAACACCAAGAAGCAATCGCGTAATTTCATTACATTTCTTTTGAAATCATAATCACAAGATCAGATAACCACGTATCTGAATTTTCGAACCCACCAATTTTACATTCAGAAGTCACGCTCCCCGAGAAATCCACTTTATTCATCCCATCAACAATTTTGCAACTTCTCCTACTCTTCTCACCCCCTCTGCATTCTCCCCATACTTGAAATTTCTCAAGTACAAAATGCGAATACCAATACCATACCGTATAGACTACAAGTCTTAATCTTGAATTCACTCACCTTTGACGAGCCCGTCGACACGCTCCTGCTGCAGATGACATGACTAGTTAGATTATCATTTCGGTTCGATTCCTCAAAGGGAACAACTGCTTCGGTTTCTTCTGCCGAATTAGAATTATTCGTCGGTCCACGCATAACTTTTCCGCAACAATCTTGAACAGCGATCCAACACTGAATGAGAGGAAAAAACAAATCGAATTAGCCATAAATCATCGTATAATAATCATCTTCTAATCACGTGTAATTTGTTTTCTCTTCGCACACCCTCCTCTTTCGTTTCCCTCGAGCGGGCAAAATTTTGCCAAAAAACCGCGCAACCAATTTACACGTATTGGCAACCGAAGACGTGATTTTTTTTTTTCTTCTAGTGGACTTGGAAAAATAAAATTTCAAAAGGGCAAAAAGAACGTCTACGGTAAACATTATGTTTTTTACTATCTTTCTAACGGTCTCGCGTTCGCGTGATCTTGGCAGTGACTTTCGAAATAGAAAATTTTATATCGTTCGCGTATAATTCTCGCACTTTATTATTTATATACGATAATAAACCGTAAGAAAGCGTCGTGTCCCAAGTCGCAACGTCCACGGTTTAATTTTAACGGCAAAATTTGGTGGATGGAAGTTTTCACGATGGAAAACGCCTGTCATTCGATTCCCCATCGATGGACATCCGTCGAGGTATACACGATAAATTACACGAGCCATTACGCGAAGCTTATTTTATTAAAAGTTACGATAATCGATCGGTCGACAAGGGTGGTTAGACGCAGCGTCGTTATGGCTAAATTTTTACACGTTTATTCGACCTCTACAAAGGGAAACTTCGCAATAATAGAATAACCAACCTGCGGCCATCGTGTCATAAATCATTTATCAAAAAAATGGACTTATACCGCCAATGAAAACCACCAAGGTTAAGGAAGTCTCGCAGTTGTTTTTCATCGTCGCGAAAAATATTACTTGCACTGATCGGTAAGTAATCGAGAAAATTACATTAATATCGAAAGACTTCCGAATAAATTGCAAGAAAAATCTCCTCAATTGGCAGACCTCGCCGTTACAAAGACTCGTAATTCAATTTTAATTAATTCCTTAGCCCGGCTGGCTGCAAATTTCACCCGAAGGTTGGCCCTAGATATACGAATCAATGATAAATGTAGACGTAGAGACGCGTACACCACCAACATGTGCGCGATATTAATTAAAAATTTTTCTTGAGAATAGGCCAAATGAAAGACGTGATCCATTTATACGACTGCGACGACCTTTCCACTGTTTTCACGCTTTCAGCCTACCGAACAGATAACGACTGCGACGCGGTCACCAGACGCTGTACAACGTTACACGATCGATATTACTACGTATTTGTCTTTCTTCTATCCTCGTTAAATAATCGTTTAGTTTAAATGGCTCTCGTTTGTTAGTTGTTTCAATGCGCTAAATAATTCCGTATAATAAAGTTGATCGTAACGAATAAAAAGTTCGCGTTGGGAAAAAAAAACACAGGGAGGAAGTAAAAACATCATCGTGTGCATATGATTTTCAGCAACACGCACGCCATACGTGATCAACCCGAGCCTAATCATGGTGTGTGTGTGGTACCCTAATTTCTCGCCAACGGTATTAAAAAAATTTCTTTACCATCGTCCGCAATTTTGGCTCCCTCTTACGTGCCACCATCAGTTACAATGTACATACAATTCCGAGTAAATCAATATTTACAGAAATATCGATAAATTTTCCATTTCAATGATAAACTCGTGCTATTCATCACCAATGGAAACCTTTTTCAACACCCAACTTTGGTTCTACGACCAATTGGCCATGAATAATTAACACTTATCCACTCGTCCAGTCCAGCGAATGAAAAAAAAAAGAAAAAACTAACCTTGTGGCACGCAACTGAACAATTTTTCTCCCTAACGATAAAATTTATGAAATTTTTCAACGTCCTTTTTTTCTAAAGCATAAATAAACGATTACCATCGTATCGAATAATTTTTCAAACTTGGCAGCACCGGAGTTGCGTAAGTTTTTGGAAAAATCGTGTTATGGAAATTTCGCACGTGGTAATTGTAAATTCAGTTGATTTCGCCAACACGTACGTTCGTCTCTTTTTAAAATTATTTTCATGTCTTCGCGAGTACGTACATAATATATCCAAGTTGAAAGAAAAAGAAAAAAGTGTAATTTTTTGAATCGATCTTCTCCTCTCACCTCACACACCAACCTACGAGTAATTTGAAAAAACGATGCGAGAAAATGGAATATTCTCTACTCCTCCCCCTCCCCTCTGGATGCTTCTATTTCTAAAAACACAAACGTACTTTCGAAGTTATATACTTTGTTTTTCGTACATGAGGTAACCGAAATTGGCTGATTCTCGAGGGATTACGAGTACGTTTATACGAATTTCAAAACGAATATATTCAAATTTCGCATGACGAGTGGCAATTGGTTGAAAATCGTAAGTTTTCGCGAATTTTGGTAAGGCAACAGAAGAGGAGGGAAAGGAAAGGGTGTTATTCTTTCGCTTTCTAGTAATTTTTTAAAATAGAAAATGGTTTTGTTTTTACGAGAAAATCATTAAAATATGAGAAATCAATGTAAGGTACCTCGATTAAGTTTTATGGCTTCATTTTAGCCATGAAAATTCCAAATTTTTGCAATCAATTTTTTCCACGAATTCAGACGCGTGAATTGGCGAAAATATCATTGAAAAAAATCACATCAACTGACAGAAAATTAAAATTATAATTTTTATTAATTTAAATGTTTTTTGAAAATTTGCAAAAAATTGAAATTTTTTCGAGAAATTCAAAATTTGCAAAAATGGCATTAGCAAAAAATTGAAATTTTTCAAAAAATTAAACTACATATTTAAAAATTGCAAAAAAATAAATTTTTTCTAGAAATTTGAATTTTTCAAAAATCTGAAAACTGGAAATTTGCAAAAAATTAAAAAGCAAAAAAAAATTGGGGGAAAAAACAATTTGAGAAATTTAGAGCCTTAAAACTTTTTTTTTCAAATTACAACTTTAAAAAAAAAAATCAACTCTAAAAAAAGTCTTTCTCAGAATAATCCGCTTGCGCCCCTCCCTTCCCCTCCCTCCTACACACCAATCCCACCCGACACGAAGAAAAAGCGCTACACCAAGTACTGCACGTTACGAAAAAAAGTAAAGAAAAAAAAGATTCTACTTACAAAACAGCCTTTAGTAAAATTCCACAGTTTGAACCGGTCCTCGAATAACTTTGGATTCTTCAATTATTACTATACAATGAACGGTTTCGCGGCACGTCTGGATGATGCTAAATTCCGCGATAATTGCCGAGCAGCGCGCGCACCTCGGACCAGATGCACACGCACTCTTCCTAGATGTCGGGTCGCCACAAGCACCGAAGATTTCCGATCGACAGATGGATGAATCGCGAACACTCGACAAAAATACGAGTATGAGCTACAAATTACACGTAGGATAATTTGAAAAAAGACGAAGAACACTGCGCGAGACGAGAGCTAATTTTTTCAGTAGAACATATCACGATCGCGGCACATTTCGCGAAAATTACGGCTGTTTTAGAAAATGCGTCGACACCAATCTGAACTTCAACATGGAACGAAGGTACGTTAGGGCAAAGTTTACGTCGTTGAGGAAGGTCCTCCGGGATGCTTTTCTGCACTGATTAGTTCGTCGACGACATGCACGTACGTATCGAGAACATTTCACCAACTGATGTGCTGCAACTTGTACACCTGAGAAAAAAAAAATACAAAACACGGTGAGATGGTTTGAAACGATTTTTTTAAAAAACTATTTCAAGGTCTGGCGAAGTCATCTACCATACGTACACAATATGATTAATTATACCGAAATCGTACTTTCGCAACGCACCTGATCACATAATAATACGATCGCGTGGAATAACACATAGTATTCTCTCACTACTTTCGACAACATTGTATGCACACTGGGTACTCTGCATTTATAGTACGATAAACGGGAATTCCCCGATGAAAATTTCCAACACCCTAAGCAACTGATATTATGGTCATAATAAGCATGCCAGAAAAGAAAGATCAAAAAACTCGACGATGACATAGATCGAAACTTCACGAGATGACCAGTTTTATTGACTCTTGCTCAGGGTGAGTACTGGGTATACGAAGGCTCGTGCATAATTTAATTATTTTCAAGTACGAAAAAATATAGAGCGGCGATTTTTTATAGCTAAAGAATATTATGTATATGTAGTTTTGGAAGTGGTGCCAAAAATTAAACTCTCCGTTTTATACAAGGTGCCTCAAAAATCGTGGAAAATTCTTTTCAAAAAATTGTAATAAAAATGACGAATTTTTATTGGGTCGATTAGCGATGGATTTTGAAGAAAGTCTAACGGAACGTGGAATCTTCAAACTCATCATTCATGGTCACATAACAACGATTCCGAAAAATTGAAAAAATAAGAAAATCTGAAAAAAAAAATGTTCTATAAATAAAGAGAAATTCATTTGCAATTCTCTGTGATTTTTTTAAATTGAATTTTGCAAAATTTGGGAACCACTGAACCGGTTTCCAAAAATTTGTAAACGTCTTTTCAGTTGAAATAACCGAGTTGATTTTCTTAACTTTACACCTCTTTTCCCTACTAAAAACAATTGAAACTTTGCTCGTTTAATTTTAGGAGAAATTAAATTTTTGAAAAATTGAAGGCCACTGAACCGGTTTCCATTGTTCGTAAGCTGAAATTTTTTGAAATGACCACTTTTCCGAACCGTATCTCTCTTCTTTTCCACCAAAAACAAAGCTTTTTCTCATCCAATTTTTAGAAAAAAAAAAATGAAAAACTGAAAACCTTTGAACCAGTTTCCAAAAATCCGAAAACATGTTTGGAAGTAAATTTTTCTAAAATGATTAATTCTTCAATTTTTCCAATTTTATCTCTCCTCTTTCCATCAATAGAGAAAAATCTTTTCTGTCCAAGTTTTGAAAAAAAAAATTAAATTTCAAAAATTTGGAAACCACTGAACCGGTTTCCAAAAATTCTCAAACATCCTTTCGAGTGAATTTTTTGAAATGGCCAGTTCTGTTTTTCAATTTTGCCAACTCCACCTCCTCTCTTCTCCTCCGAATAAGAAAGAATTTTTCCAACTCGACTTTTGGGAAAAATGAATTCATAAAAAATTGCAAACCATTGAACCGGTTTCCAAAAATTCGCAAACATCCTTTCGAGTGAATTTTTTTGAAATGACCGGCTTTTCAAAATTTTCTTATTCCATCTCCTCTTCTCTCCTCTCCTCTAAATAATGAAGAATTTTTCCAACTCAATTTTTGAGAAAAATAAATTTTTCAAAAATTGAAAATCACTGAACCAGTTTCCAAAAACTCGCGAAAATCCTAGAAGCTAAATTTATTCCTTATCAAATTCTTCCAGCTCTACTTCTCTTCTTCATTGACCAAAAGCGAGCATTTCCATGCTACTGAAAGCCTGTAAAAGCGGTTTGCAATGTCATCCTGACTCGAATTTTTTTGAAATAACCACCTTTAGAATTTTTTCCAACCTTACCCCTTCCCATTTCGATCAAAAATCAATAAATTTTCCACCCAATTCAATCCAGGTGTTTTCAAACACATCATACCCCACGAAACCAGATCGAGGAAGATCGGCCCTGGGAAGATGAATATCTACACTCCTTTAACGTAGAAATCTCACCTATACCTGTACCGAAAGCTCCACGTACTCGTACTAGAGCAATTTTATTACTCTGCAGATGGTTTTTATTCGCGTCTCGTCCACTTCGAACCGTTCTGCGTACACTTTCCACATCCACAAATGTACATCATCTCTACGTACATCTTTACGAGTAAATTGCTACACATATACGCGAGTCGACGAATAATGAAAACCGCACCGACCATTACAGGACGGGCTGAAAAGAGCCAACCGGACTCATTTACCGTTCGATATGACCATTTTGCGTCGTACGAAGCGTAACTCGATCGCCGTAAAGGTATCTGAATTTTCTCTCATTCATGCGTTATCACACGACCTACACCTGCAGTACGCGTATAATACACGAGTGTAAACTCGAGCCAGCCTTTTGTCCCCATAACCGAGTTATTTATGTGCGAAAATATTGCACTGACAAGCGATTCAAACTTCATCGTGTCGTATCGTTTTTTTATTTACATTTTATAACGATACGATGGAGGATTTTAAAAATACGTAGTCGTAAAAGGGTATTATGAGATTTATGGGGCGAGATGACTTTTGGTTATTTTTCCCTCAACATTATTATCTAATAAAAGTCCAGGGATCGTGGGTGGTACATGTATACGGAGGTGTAAAATTTTTTCGCCGAATTTTTAATTCTTCAAAATACATAAAAATGTCTCATTTAGAAAATTTTGGCATAAATCAAACTTTCAAAAAATAAGCTACCTGTACCTACCTACCTACGTGTATATTCGGATTCCTCGACTTTTCGAAGCATTTTCCTTCCCTTCCCTTCCCTTCCCCTCCCCTCCAAAATATTGCACTGGAAGATCTGATCTAGTTTTGGACAAGATTTAAAAATTTACAACCCACAGTTTCAGTTTTTTTTCCTTTTTTTTTTTTTTACAAAATTTCATCAATTTTTTTGAAAGTTTTGGTAAAAACAAACCTCGAAAAAAATTCAATTATGCTACGAATTTCTTAAAATTACATCATCATCAATTTTTCAACCGAACACAAATTTTTGAAAATTTTTCAACCTAAAGTGACACCACATGACGTAATTTGCCGAGTAATAATCGATCGTGAATCATAAAAATAATCGAAGCATCCGGTGTGATCCATTCTGAAAATATAGCTTTTTTCAAAAACATGTTTTTACAACTCGTTGAATAATTCGACCAATCATTCGAGACCCATAAAATTCGATTCATTGGAAATGACATTTTTCTCAATCTAAACCATCATTGCCCACCTTCACCTCATAACGAGAAATTTTCCACTCGATCTGTCGTCACTTCGTACATTTCATTTTACGTAGAATCCACGGTACTTCTTTTCACATAATATAGGCATAAACCACACCAATTAGCACGACCAATATAGGCAGATATTATACTAATCTTACACCTAAAAATTATCTCATGACGGAAGACACGAACGTAAACGATTATTTTAATATTTTTCGCGTGACATCGCATACGTTTACTCGTATAATGTAACTCACTCAATTAAAATAACGCATACTTAACCGGGCGAGTTATTTGAAATGTAAATTCGCGCCGTTTTAACTTCATTCTACGATTTAACCACCTGGTTCGTCGAAAAGCTCTATAATTAGAAATTCGAATATTTCCACATAGAAATCGATTTCAGCCAATACCCTGCCTAATACCCAAAACAAGTACCCGTATGTGAGAAACTACATAATATAATGCGGTCTAAAATTTACCTGATAATCAGAATTATTTTTCCATCGCGCCCAACGTATAGGTACGAGCAATCGATAGTTGCGGTAAAATACGCGAAAATTCATACGAAATTCATTTTGGGGCGAAGGGGGTCGCGACAAAACCGGGTACACGAGCAAGTACCGAAACTAAAGTGTATGGCAACATTATGAAATGCACCACAGTACCACATACAATAACAGAGCCTTATAGTATACTCGCAGTGTTACCTTTTTCGCTAATTCTGTTTTCTCTTTCAACTTACGTTCTATGTAGTCGGAGAAAGGAGAGGAGAGGATAGGATAGGAAATTCCAAGCGAATAAATGCTCTCAAATGAATTCCTGAAAGATTATTTTTCGAACTCAGCAAAATCTTTGTACTTGACGAAGAAAGCATCGTGTATAGAGGAGGAAAATACTTTCGTACGTATTACGTGAAGAATGTACATTTGTACAGTGTAGTGTACTCGTAATTATTATTGCATACGAGGAATTCTTCTACATATCTATAATTAGCATTTTTAACGCAGCGTGATCGAGTTGAGTTATTCATTGATCAATTCCAAACCTTATTTCGAGCTGTACATGTAAACTTATACACTATTTTTTTACTAGTGCGATAACACTGATCGAGGCACACAAAAACAATTCATAGCTTTCCGTAAATAAAACGTAATACCTGGTGGGTTTCAGGGTTAAAGTGAAAAGGGTTGCAAAACGTCGCATTCATCTGGTATCCCGATTAATCTATTTCTTATAATACAAGCCACAAGTGCACTACTACATACGTAGGCCTAGGTACGAATGTACTTCGATTACTCATCGCTTTACAATTCTCGCGAGTACCTAGACCTACGACTCTTTATCACCTAATACACCTGAATGTAGTGTACCTAAATACGTCTCACACAAAAGGCCATTTTGATAAAAATTATCAACTCAACATGGTTTTTGATTTCGTTTCCAAACTCTCTATTGTATTTTTCGATAGTACATATCGTAATTGGAGGAAAAAATTCGTCAAAGAAGTATTTTATCGCTTTTTTCTAACGATAATGAAAGTTACGAGACGAAGATAATGAATTTTCACGCTTGCGTACGCGACAAAATTTTCAAAACTTGGGTTATTTATAGATCGAGAATTTTTTTCTTGGTTGAGTTAAATTAGCGTACACGGATGTTCATTTTTTCCTGAATCGCACATAAGAGGGGGCGAGAGAGGAGGGGGAAAGAAGATGAAAATTTTTTTCACCAAATTAGAAGATTTTTTTTTCGAAACCACAAAAAATTGAAAAAATAGAGAAAAAGTGAAAATTCAAAATAATTTTGAAAATAAGAAAATGAATTAATCCAAAAAAAATTAAAATCTCAAAAGATTCAAAAATTGAAAAAAAAAGTCAAACTAAGTAGATGAATTAACTCGAAATCATCAAAAATATAAGAAAAAATAAAAAAATAAAAAAATGAAGAAAAATCGGAAAATAAAAAAATTACAAACAATTGAAAATTCAATGATAATGGATTAAAAAATTCCAAAAAAATTCAAACTAAGCAATTTTTCTCTTCAGAGTTATGAAAAAATGAAAAATTTTCAAAATTGCAAAACGTCAACAGAAACAGGAGAATTAAAAAAAAAATGAAAATGATTTCCAAGTTGAAAAAAGTTCAAGTAATTATCATCGAAAAAATAAAAAATTCGTTTTCAAAAGAATCGAAACAAACAAAATCAGGCGTCAATTTTTTTTTTCAAGAATTCTCGCCTCAATTTTCTCTTCAATAAAGGTCCTATAATTTTTCATTGTGGTGCTCCACTGAACAGAAGGCACATCTCCAAATTCTCAGAATTGTACCTTGACGTGAAAGGAAAATTTCAACTCGCGTATAAATTAAGGAAACATCGCCAACACCGAATTGACTGCACGTTTACGTCAATTCGTAAATTTAAAAAAAATCATAATCCTCGTGTTTATAATTCAATTTGAATACGAACTCGGCATGATTAGCGTAAATTACAACAGAAGATACTCGTACTTCGAAAAAACTCATCTCATTGACCATCGGCGCTTTCAAACGATAGAAAATCAACCGCAGGTATTAATCAATGCAACAATCAAACCCACACGAAAAGAAAATTATATATGTAGTAGGTACAAGGTATACCTAACCGTATAATTGGAAAATCATCTCTATACAATGATACCTAATTCCACACCAACATTCGCATACACCTAGTTACGCAGAACAAATGACGTCAAGAGAACGTCGTTCCTCAAATCACATTCGTCAACGAAAAAAAAGGTGAAAAATTTCGGGTAATATTTCAACGTTGAAAAATTCAAGAGGACGGTACAAGTTCATTGTTACGGACAAGTTTCAAATATACCTACACCCATGTTTATACTTTCAACACATCGAACAGGTACCACATGCTGTTAAATGACGAAGGTGATTTCTGAAAAAACGATAAGAAAAGGTCTTGACACATTGACACGAGTAAACATTCGCTCCCTGTACAGTCAGTAGTGCTTTTGGGTAAAAGCGACGATAAAAGTAATAGCGATATTACTAAAAGGTTAAAAATATGAAACAGATACCAAAAACCACCATAAATTTATACAGTTTTTGTCGATAAAAAAAAAGTAAATAATAATTTAAAGAAACGACGAATGAACACGCAAAGATACCGTTACAAGTATCTAGGTACACGAACGAAATACCATAATAATTATAGGCGTACATTGGAAAATAACATACATACATATGTTAGAAAAATGTTGTATCAATGAAAAATGAAATGATAAGCTCTCATACCTTGGCTGCTTTGATGTAGCGTATCGTGAAAGGTAATTCTTTACAGTTAGCTCATTTTTGTATTCTGAGGTAACTTCGACGAACCGATTAGAAATCTTGAAAAAATAAACGTACGTCGTACGACCGAAATTAACCCTAAATCTAATCTCATCAAGACGACGTATATTTTCAAAAAGTAAACACGACCGAAGAACGTGGGCGATATCTATAAGGATACGGGTACGTATAGTAGGTATACGAGTAAACTGCGCATTTAAAAATCACACGTCTACCCTTAAAATATCGATCTGCAATACCACCCGAGAGCCAAGTAAATAAACAAATTATGCTGGTTATGTTCGTGCTGGTATTAGGTCAGACTCAGACTTCTCTTCGAATCGATCTGAGGTTAGAAAATTCGCAATTTCCACGTCCCCTTGCGCCGAATTTCTGTTACCGCGCGCGTATGAATGAGACAGCCAGCTGATGGTTGAAAGCACGAAGCAACGTGTTAAGGTTTGGAAGAGCGGTGGAGATTGTTTTTTTTTCGTTGAACTTATACGTTTGTTGAGAGAAGACAAGACAATCGCTGGGAGGAAAAAGATCGCAGGAGTTTGGTGAGAGGTGAATGATCTCGAATCGTTGATAATGTGAAAGTTCGCTTGTGTATGAAAATATTGACACTGTTTCATCACTCGAGATATGCATACACTTATGTATTTTACTACCGTAAACAAACGTAATTTAGAATTCAACCACGAGGTTGTAGTGAGCCAGAAGGAGTATATTTTTTCAAAAATTTCATTTTTCGAGATTGGTTTACCACAATAGCCAACTTTCAACATCATACACAGCAGCACAATTTAAACAAAATGCTTTTAGCATACTGTACTGTAGGTAAAACGTCCTAGACAAAAGTCGACTGCATACTGTGCATATTATACTCACGAGATGAACGAGTAAGACGTATGCAAATATTTTTCGAGTGAGTAAGTAAGTAAGTACATTCGACCCGCTACAATTTTGTAACTTTCCAAACTGAGATATGACTGATATCGAGTAAGGTAGCAATATTGATTCATTCAATAAATGACTAAAATTCATCTCACACTGATCAGCATAAATCGATTGAAAACATGATAACTCACCTACGAAATCACATTTGAGTGAATCGACGAACTACAAACCGGTAACAATTTCAAATCGCGGGAACTTTTTTATCGAACAAACTCGAGATGATTATAGAAAACTTCTCAATTCATTTTTAATCACTCGCAACGTTAATCCACGAATTAACCGCATGAAATCGGTCAAAGAACTGAAGAATTCTATTGCAATGCAATCACAAACATGAAAATACCATCTCCAGACCGAAATAATTTTGCACTGTTGCATTCCAGGAAAAAAGCATAGAACGTAGAAACGTTCAGATTGCAAACACGTTCTACCGGCACTTCAAAGTAGAAAAACGAAGTTTTTTGAAACGTAAATTGAATTATTTTCAATTGCAGCACAATAATCAGTTCTTACTTCATTAGATTAATAATAAATTACTTCGTAATATTGACATTTTGTTTCAAACATCATGGAAAAAATAAATCGGAAAGGAGCATCATAGAACGTAGAAACGACTAGATCGACCTCTGTATTTACGATTTTTCACTGGAGGCTAAATCGCACTAAAGTTCGTCCTGCACCGAATCGTGTGCACCCGTACGCACACGCGTCCGCGTACATACGCGCATGGGGGGCATAGTGGGGGGTAGTTTGCTGCAGTTTAGCAACATGAGTACCGCTTTGAAACTTGAATTTCCAACCGGCCAGCTGGCTGCATGCATTAAGTGACGGTCCTCCACGCTGGAGGTACCGGGTTCGACTCTCTGTCCCAACGAATTTTTTAATTGTTTTTTTCGATATTTTTTACAAGTTTTTTTGCATATTTTTTTTTCGAATTTTTAACGTTTTAAAATAAAAAATAAATTATATTTATTGCATTTTTCCGTTTTTCACGTATAGTGACGCTGAGTGACGCGGGACCGGAGCCGACGCCGAGCGACGCGGGACCGGAGCCGACGCCGAGCGACGCGGGACCGGAGCCT